>CAXARO010000952.1:0-69915 GCA_963971305.1 Arcuatula senhousia
CAGTGAAACTTCTCTAAACCGGCCACCACAGGGACCATATAAAATGGCCAGTTTAGAGGGGTGGCCGGTTTTGTGGGTGTCTCCTTAATGTCCATCAACGTTACAACCCATGATCAAATATGTTGATCTTAAATTCATAAAGTATGTTCTTTATCTTATACCTTACGAAAGCTGTCTCAGTAACATTTAAAGATAAGGTTATTTTTCCTTATTTTATATTTTGACATTAAATTTGATTTGTAGTAAAGCAAAAAAGCATTAAAGTGAGTATTTAAAGATCATTTAGTTTTAAATTTTGGTTCATTTTGTAAGTTGGCAAAATACTTTATCAGTCTGGCATAAATTATAATGCATTACATATCAAGTTATAGAATAATTTCAAAAGACTATTTTTTCATACCATTTATTATTTTCAGCTTAAATCTAGCTTTTTTATTTAAATCTTTAAATTGCCTATAAATATTTTGATCAGCTTGGACAGAAAGATTTGAATAAACAAATCATGTCACAATAACTTACAAAGGTGCAATTTTTAATTCCATAAAGTCATAAACCCTTTTAATTATCATTTTAAATTAATTGTTTATATAATAATTAAAATTGACTTGTGTAGGGCTTCAAAATTCTTTAATTTGCTTTTATAACTTGTGTGTTGACAAATTTATTGCCTGTGGCATTGATTGCTTGGCCAGTATTCAGGGGTTTAAATTACTTGATTTATGAAGGGAAAGTTTTAAAAAGGTGGCCGGTGTACGGTTTGGAGGGGTGGCCGGTATTGTGAGGAAAATTTACATAGAATTTTAATAGAATTTTGCAGGGACTTTTTGAAATGGCCAGTTTAAAGGGGTGGCCAGTTTTCAGGGGGTCCGGTTTAGAGAAGTTTCACTGTAGTAAAGTGTAATCAGGCTAATAAACAATAGTAAATATTTGCTTGTTTTGGTTCTGAAACCATGTTTTTAGTATCCAGTTCTCCTGTGTGTATTAAAGATGTTTTCCATGTAATCTATTTATCATCAAGGTTTGGATTTCATGTAAGAGAGTTGCCATTTTTAATGATGCACATGTTAAAAAATCCGCTTAGCGGATTATTCAATGTGCACTATGAAAAATTTAGTGAATGGTTCAATAAACCAAAAAAATATTACAGTTAATTCTTAATTAAATGTCCCTGAACTTATAGTTTTGGGTTTAAAATGAAGCATTTTTTAAATCTTTTAATTGTAGAGAAAGCAAGATGTCATATGATATCAAATTACCAACAAATTGTGTAAATGTTGCATTACCGAAAACGTCGTATACGCTATAAGATGTAAGCGATGTTCCATGATTTATGTTGGTGAAACTTGTCGGAGACTCGGGGACCGTTTTGTGGAACACAAAAACAGTGTCACCAGAGATACTGAATGTCCAGTTGGGGAGCATTTTCGAGGGTCCGGCCACAGTATAAAAGATATGCAAGTCACGGTTCTGCTTCAAACCCATCACGGCGAGAAACAAAGACAGTTCCTTGAGCAGAGAATAATAAAATTCCTGGGAACAGCACGTCCTTTCGGCATCAATGTCAAAAATCAAATCATTTCTTAGTTATTTACTTAATTTGATTCTTTGGGTATGATTTGGCCTATTGTTATATTGCTCAGTTCAGGATTTGGGTGATGATGACGTGGTTGTTTTTATCGAGTGAACACTTTTTACTATATTCACTTGTTGGTTGTCCTCAGACCGTGGCGGTCGTGATTTTTTTCTTTTTGCTCTGACCCCGACGAAGGCTGAAAGCCGAAAATTTGGGCTTTTTAGATTTTAGATGAATTCTTTATTAATTTATATTAGTTTTATATTTGATATTTTAACCTTTTATGTGTGGTTTAACCAACCTACTTATTTTATTGTCTCCATTTTAACTTGCCACACCACAACATTTATTAATCTATTTACATTTACTACCGTTGTGACCATGCCCTGCCTAAAAAGCTTTTTATCAAATTTATTTTCGAAATTCAAAATTACTCTTTCTTCACACCCACCACATGTCCAGAAAATTGCTGTCGACCTTTATAACACCACCGTCCATCTCACCAAATGTAACAGCCACCTTACATTCCTTCGTCGTTGTATCATATCTCGTACTGTTCCATCTGGTTTCAAACCATCGTTTCATCCTATTCATGCCATTCTTCAAAATCCGCACCTGAATGCTGAGTTCTCTCGCATATCCACACATTACTCCTTAAACCTGATGAAATTGGCTATTAAATCTTTCTCTGAACAATTAGAGCGTTTCCGCCTCAGGAAAATGATCATTAAAAATTACCTATTTTCCTCTTGTCACAAGCTACTCGCTAACTCTATAATCTCCCATATTCGGGTTTTAAACACTGAACTTTTCCAGTATTTATCCGTCTCTAAGCAGGAGAAGGTACAGCGAGACAATCCTGGTCGTCCTGTCAACGTGGCCGAAGTGGTAAGTGACCCGCCACCTACAGAGGTGAATCTGGACGAGGTTGTCCGCTGTATTCCAGAGTCATTGGTGTTAAGTTCTTCCGAGAAAAGTCTCCTGTCAAAAGGTCTCAATTTTGTACCTACTACATCCGTAGCAGATCAGTTTCAAAATGAGACTGATATACAACATTTTTTCCGCCGCCTCTTACTCAAAGCTTTTTTCCATGATAAAGAAACAGAGAGTTCTGATTCTTCTAATCAAGCTCCTTCACTATTTAGTAAATTCATTAAGAAAAAATCAAATTTTACCCCCAAGGCGTCTTTATTTCCGATCCTTCAAGATTACTTCCGAACCTGCCAAAGTCAGATCGACAGCCTAGATACGAAACCGCTCAAGAGACATAACCTTACATCTGATGAACGTGCCGCGCTTCACCAACTCAGAACACGCAGCGATATTGTCATCAAACCTGCTGATAAAGGTGGTGCAGTTGTAGCGTGGGACGCTCGTTGTTATGTCTCTGAGGGCGAGTTTCAACTGTCTGACTCTCAATTTTACACAGAACTTCGCTCTAACAACACCAAAATCAACCAAAAATCTGTCAAAGACTTCATCAAGACATCCATAGAAAACGACGATCTGCCCGAGGAAGCATCGCGTCTTGTAGTATCGCAACCGAGAACGTCTCGTTTCTATATGCTTCCCAAGATACACAAACTTGGTAACCCAGGTAGGCCGATCGTTTCAGCGTGTAGTTGTCCCACAGAACACATTTCCAGTTTCCTCCACGATATTTTCATTCCTATTGTGGAGAACCTACCTACATACATTAAGGACACTACCCACGCTCTGAATATCCTTGAGTTCTTTGAGCCAGAAAACTCCGATTTCAGACTGTTTACTATGGATGTCACTGCTTTATACACCAGCATACCCAACAATGACGCCTTGGTAGCTTTAAAACACTTTTTGGACAGGAGACCCAATCCTCACATCAGTACTGATATAGTGTTGAGAATGGCGGAACTTGTCCTCAACCTGAATACTTTTCAGTTCGATGGGAAGTTCTACAACCAATCGGGTGGCGTAGCCATGGGCACCAAAATGGGTCCAAGTTTTGCGTGTTTGTTTGTAGGGTATTTAGAGGAAAAAATGTTCTCCGAATACATCGGTCCAGTCCCGGAACTTTACAAACGGTTCATCGATGATGTATTTGGAGTCTCATCCGACAGTGAAGAGGAGTTGAAATCTTTTATCAACTTTGTCTCTTCCTACCACCCTGCAATCAAATACACTTTCAACATCACTCAGGATGGCCTCTCATTCCTTGACATTAACTGAACTATCACAGACGGTAAGATCTCTACATCGGTGTTCTTTAAACCTACCGATGCTCATTGTTATCTGAATTACGAATCCTGTCATCCTTCCTCCTGCAAAGACGCCATCCCGAAGTCGCAGTTTCTGAGGCTTCGTCGTATCTGCAATGACGATAAGGATTTTGGGATCCAGTGTAACAAGATGAGATCTTTCTTCACGAAGAGAGGTTATCCTGACAAAGTCTTGGACAGGGCCGTGTCCTCGGTTTCCCGTGTGAACAGACGCGAGGCAATGGAGCCCCGGGTGAAGAGCACTAATGATCGTGTTCCGTTAGTCCTTACTTATCACCCTCACAATGTTGCCATCCAGAACATCCTTATTCGCAACTTTAAATCCATTGTCCTCAAAGATGAGTATATGTCCACTGTTTTTGCTGACTCTACCCCTATTACGGCTTTTAGAAAGGGCAAGAGTCTTAAACAGCACCTGGTCAGCAGTTCGTATAGGTCGTCACGTCAACCCGCCAGCTACAAAGGTACACGTCCTTGTAAAAGAACTCGCTGCTCTACTTGTCCGTTCACATGGGAGACCGATGCTGTGGTTGGTCCCTCGAAAACTTTCCAACTGAAGGATGGGTTCACCTGCATTACCGAAAACGTCGTATACGCTATAAGATGTAAGCGATGTTCCATGATTTATGTTGGTGAAACTTGTCGGAGACTCGGGGACCGTTTTGTGGAACACAAAAACAGTGTCACCAGAGATACTGAATGTCCAGTTGGGGAGCATTTTCGAGGGTCCGGCCACAGTATAAAAGATATGCAAGTCACGGTTCTGCTTCAAACCCATCACGGCGAGAAACAAAGACAGTTCCTTGAGCAGAGAATAATAAAATTCCTGGGAACAGCACGTCCTTTCGGCATCAATGTCAAAAATCAAATCATTTCTTAGTTATTTACTTAATTTGATTCTTTGGGTATGATTTGGCCTATTGTTATATTGCTCAGTTCAGGATTTGGGTGATGATGACGTGGTTGTTTTTATCGAGTGAACACTTTTTACTATATTCACTTGTTGGTTGTCCTCAGACCGTGGCGGTCGTGATTTTTTTCTTTTTGCTCTGCCCCCGACGAAGGCTGAAAGCCGAAAATTTGGGCTTTTTAGATTTTAGATGTATTCTTTATTAATTTATATTAGTTTTATATTTGATATTTTAACCTTTTATGTGTGGTTTAACCAACCTACTTATTTTATTGTCTCCATTTTAACTTGCCACACCACAACATTTATTAATCTATTTACATTTACTACCGTTGTGACCATGCCCTGCCTAAAAAGCTTTTTATCAAAGGACAAGATATGATAAGAGCCCAATTTTGCCCCCCAATTTTGAAATTATTAAAATGAGCTAAAAGTATGTGATGTATACTTTAGATTAGTTTAACTTTACTATATCAGCATTATTTTGTTTAAAGTGATCCATTATGATGTTAAAATAGTTACCCAAAGTGGCATTAAAATCGTGATTTGATGAAAAACTGCAAAAAACCTGCAATTTTGATGTGGTTTTCAGCAAATTTAACTATGAGCCACACAGAGTACCACTACAATAATTTATGTAGATAATCATTTTTAATATAGAAACAAACCACAAAAATATCTTTGTGGTACTCGGTGTGGCTCATAGTTATATTTACCAAAAAACTACGCAAAATTTGCATGATTTTAACACTTTTTCACAAAAATGTCTTTTTCACATAATTTGATGACGTCACTGTGACATAATAAACAAGATTTAGTTAAAATTAATGTTATTTTACTATACCTTGTTTATCTAAGAACTGATCTAGAATAATTCAACCTTAGTTCAATCATTTTTAAAAAATGGTAAATTAGGGGGCCAAATTTAACACTTATCATATCTTGTCCTTTATTTTCGAAATTCAAAATTACTCTTTCTTCACACCCACCACATGTCCAGAAAATTGCTGTCGACCTTTATAACACCACCGTCCATCTCACCAAATGTAACAGCCACCTTACATTCCTTCGTCGTTGTATCATATCTCGTACTGTTCCATCTGGTTTCAAACCATCGTTTCATCCTATTCATGCCATTCTTCAAAATCCGCACCTGAATGCTGAGTTCTCTCGCATATCCACACATTACTCCTTAAACCTGATGAAATTGGCTATTAAATCTTTCTCTGAACAATTAGAGCGTTTCCGCCTCAGGAAAATGATCATTAAAAATTACCTATTTTCCTCTTGTCACAAGCTACTCGCTAACTCTATAATCTCCCATATTCGGGTTTTAAACACTGAACTTTTCCAGTATTTATCCGTCTCTAAGCAGGAGAAGGTACAGCGAGACAATCCTGGTCGTCCTGTCAACGTGGCCGAAGTGGTAAGTGACCCGCCACCTACAGAGGTGAATCTGGACGAGGTTGTCCGCTGTATTCCAGAGTCATTGGTGTTAAGTTCTTCCGAGAAAAGTCTCCTGTCAAAAGGTCTCAATTTTGTACCTACTACATCCGTAGCAGATCAGTTTCAAAATGAGACTGATATACAACATTTTTTCCGCCGCCTCTTACTCAAAGCTTTTTTCCATGATAAAGAAACAGAGAGTTCTGATTCTTCTAATCAAGCTCCTTCACTATTTAGTAAATTCATTAAGAAAAAATCAAATTTTACCCCCAAGGCGTCTTTATTTCCGATCCTTCAAGATTACTTCCGAACCTGCCAAAGTCAGATCGACAGCCTAGATACGAAACCGCTCAAGAGACATAACCTTACATCTGATGAACGTGCCGCGCTTCACCAACTCAGAACACGCAGCGATATTGTCATCAAACCTGCTGATAAAGGTGGTGCAGTTGTAGCGTGGGACGCTCGTTGTTATGTCTCTGAGGGCGAGTTTCAACTGTCTGACTCTCAATTTTACACAGAACTTCGCTCTAACAACACCAAAATCAACCAAAAATCTGTCAAAGACTTCATCAAGACATCCATAGAAAACGACGATCTGCCCGAGGAAGCATCGCGTCTTGTAGTATCGCAACCGAGAACGTCTCGTTTCTATATGCTTCCCAAGATACACAAACTTGGTAACCCAGGTAGGCCGATCGTTTCAGCGTGTAGTTGTCCCACAGAACACATTTCCAGTTTCCTCCACGATATTTTCATTCCTATTGTGGAGAACCTACCTACATACATTAAGGACACTACCCACGCTCTGAATATCCTTGAGTTCTTTGAGCCAGAAAACTCCGATTTCAGACTGTTTACTATGGATGTCACTGCTTTATACACCAGCATACCCAACAATGACGCCTTGGTAGCTTTAAAACACTTTTTGGACAGGAGACCCAATCCTCACATCAGTACTGATATAGTGTTGAGAATGGCGGAACTTGTCCTCAACCTGAATACTTTTCAGTTCGATGGGAAGTTCTACAACCAATCGGGTGGCGTAGCCATGGGCACCAAAATGGGTCCAAGTTTTGCGTGTTTGTTTGTAGGGTATTTAGAGGAAAAAATGTTCTCCGAATACATCGGTCCAGTCCCGGAACTTTACAAACGGTTCATCGATGATGTATTTGGAGTCTCATCCGACAGTGAAGAGGAGTTGAAATCTTTTATCAACTTTGTCTCTTCCTACCACCCTGCAATCAAATACACTTTCAACATCACTCAGGATGGCCTCTCATTCCTTGACATTAACTGAACTATCACAGACGGTAAGATCTCTACATCGGTGTTCTTTAAACCTACCGATGCTCATTGTTATCTGAATTACGAATCCTGTCATCCTTCCTCCTGCAAAGACGCCATCCCGAAGTCGCAGTTTCTGAGGCTTCGTCGTATCTGCAATGACGATAAGGATTTTGGGATCCAGTGTAACAAGATGAGATCTTTCTTCACGAAGAGAGGTTATCCTGACAAAGTCTTGGACAGGGCCGTGTCCTCGGTTTCCCGTGTGAACAGACGCGAGGCAATGGAGCCCCGGGTGAAGAGCACTAATGATCGTGTTCCGTTAGTCCTTACTTATCACCCTCACAATGTTGCCATCCAGAACATCCTTATTCGCAACTTTAAATCCATTGTCCTCAAAGATGAGTATATGTCCACTGTTTTTGCTGACTCTACCCCTATTACGGCTTTTAGAAAGGGCAAGAGTCTTAAACAGCACCTGGTCAGCAGTTCGTATAGGTCGTCACGTCAACCCGCCAGCTACAAAGGTACACGTCCTTGTAAAAGAACTCGCTGCTCTACTTGTCCGTTCACATGGGAGACCGATGCTGTGGTTGGTCCCTCGAAAACTTTCCAACTGAAGGATGGGTTCACCTGCATTACCGAAAACGTCGTATACGCTATAAGATGTAAGCGATGTTCCATGATTTATGTTGGTGAAACTTGTCGGAGACTCGGGGACCGTTTTGTGGAACACAAAAACAGTGTCACCAGAGATACTGAATGTCCAGTTGGGGAGCATTTTCGAGGGTCCGGCCACAGTATAAAAGATATGCAAGTCACGGTTCTGCTTCAAACCCATCACGGCGAGAAACAAAGACAGTTCCTTGAGCAGAGAATAATAAAATTCCTGGGAACAGCACGTCCTTTCGGCATCAATGTCAAAAATCAAATCATTTCTTAGTTATTTACTTAATTTGATTCTTTGGGTATGATTTGGCCTATTGTTATATTGCTCAGTTCAGGATTTGGGTGATGATGACGTGGTTGTTTTTATCGAGTGAACACTTTTTACTATATTCACTTGTTGGTTGTCCTCAGACCGTGGCGGTCGTGATTTTTTTCTTTTTGCTCTGCCCCCGACGAAGGCTGAAAGCCGAAAATTTGGGCTTTTTAGATTTTAGATGTATTCTTTATTAATTTATATTAGTTTTATATTTGATATTTTTACCTTTTATGTGTGGTTTAACCAACCTACTTATTTTTTTGTCTCCATTTTAACTTGCCACACCACAACATTTATTAATCAATCTGTGTAAATGTTGGTCATGGAATAAAAACAAAATTAATACATAGCTTCATTAATTTAAACATACATGTACTAGTACCATAAATAGAAATATTTAAAACATTGAGAAATTGTCAATACCATACTTTGATAACATTTTTAGTAAAACAAGGGAGACCATTCATTACTTGTATATTTAGGATGAAATAAATTGCAAGAGTATAATTCATTTTTATTGAACAAATAGATATATAAATTCTACCCATAAAAAATACAGGAATGTACATGCATATAGTAAAGTGTAATTAGACCCAAAGACCGCAATGGAAGAGGGAGGTTTGGCGCGCCTTAAAACCTGGTTTAACCCATCATTTCTTTTGAAATGCCTGTACCAAGTCAGAACCATTGCAGTCTTCAATTTTTTCGGTATGACTTCCCTGTTTTGTCTAGTCTTATGGACATTTGAGATTTATTATCCAACTACCAAGTTCGGTAATTTTGTTATTGCCTTTATTTATTGCATTTACAACAATACAAAATGTTACACTCTATGAAATAACTGATTATTCTCAAATCTGTTAAATATCAACAATATTTAGGTTCAAGATATTTGTAAAACAGGTGCTTGAGAATATTGATCATTTGACATAACAAATTATTTACATATCTTAATTTATCGAACACAACCTTGTAGAATAGATATCATTAGTTTTAACGATTTAGTTCCCCATACAAGACCTGAGGGCAGAAAATTATGAGGTAACAATTAGAAAAGATGATCTGAACAAACAGAACCATGAAAAAGTGAACATTTCCAGGCAGTTTAAGTTTAAATGCGATCAAGGTCATATGACATTCTGACGAACCTTTTAACCCTAATTATTTAAGATCAGATGCCTAGCTATTATACTTTTTAAGGAAGTTCATTTTCCACAAAAGTCTTACAAAAAGTTTAAGTAGCACACAAATTTGTTACACACTGGAATAAGTTTGCAATGTGCTTGATTTCCTCATTGACAACATATTTGTCACCTTCGGGGGAGAGATTTTTCAACAACAAATCGGCATTCCAATGGGCACAAACTGTGCTCCTCTCCTCGCCGATTTGATTTTATACTCTTACGAGACTGAATTTCTTCAGGGACTTGTAAAGAACAAGAAGATGAAAGAGGCAAGGTCATTTAATCTTACATTCAGATATATTGATGATTTTTGTCAATAACACTTCATTTGGTAGATGGATTCCTTAAAAAATTCCTCCAGAATTGGAGATTAAAGAGACCACCGAATTATATTGCTTCACGTCTTTCTTGGATTTGCACCTCGAATTTGACCCGGGCGGTCATCTCAGTACAAAAATTTACGATAAAAGAGACGATTTTAATTTTCAAATTATTAATTTTCCTAATCTACAGAGCAATATACCTACTTCCCCTGCATACGTTGTGTTCATATTTCACAACTTATTCGATATGCCAGAGCTTGCACACATTTCACAGATTTTTTTTATCAGACACCGATTTCTTCGTGACCGACTTTTGGAGCAGGGCTATAAGAAAATACGTCTCATACGATCCCTTAAATAGAATTCTTTCTTCATTATCAGCCAATAGTAGAAAAGTTCAAAATTGAGTTAAAAGACATGGTGGTTAATTATTTTAATTAGTGTTTGACTGGTCTGCCCTACTGAGATGATCACCTCAATATCCCTATTGTGTCTCACAACTATGTTGTGTTCTATGGTCAATACCGGATCCTAAGATCGCAATGGAAGAGGGAGGTTTGGCGCCATAAAACCTGGTTTAACCCACCATTTCGTTTGAAATGCCTGTATCAAGTCAGGACCATTGCGATCCACCAATTCTCTGGGATTCGTTTTTTTCATTTTCTCTGGACTATGAGATTGATCATTCAAGTTCGGTAGTTTTGTTTTTACCTTTATTTTCAACAAATTTCTAAATGACAAATTTTAAATGTGTCCGACACCTTTTTCAGCTGTACAAGACTCATCAGTGTTGTTTGTAAATAAAAAAGAAATGTGTCCATGGTACACAAAAGCCCCTGCTAGACCCCAAACAGGAAGTAGAAGTCTTATCAAGTCTTAAATCATTATCATGTATGATTTCTGTGAAAAACTTGATACAGATTGTATGGACGTACGGACATGAGTAAAACTTAATGTACCCTGGCATGTCATTGTGGGGGGCAAAAAAATTAAAAGTATGAAACAGGATACCAGATAATAAACTAAATCTAGCATATGCCTGTGAATAGAATATTGGGATTTAACAAATAAAGATTTAATGACTGGTGTTGGAGCGGATAGCCTTCAGGAGATATCTTCATGTATGCAGAGCAAATGTCTTAAAACAAAATTACACCAAAGTTCTAAGTGACAGATTTCAAGATGTGTCTGGCATGAGTTTTGATTTAAAATATCTTCTATACTTACTATTCATAAGTTACAAGTAGCTAAAATGTCTTCACAAAGTTGCCATGTGTCTCCTTTGACTCGCTTCCTACATACACCTATATAAGGAGCAAGCCTCGAGGTCAAAGCCAGTACATCTTAATGTGTAGCTGTAATATAAACATCAGTTATGGTTATTTCATAAAGTGACTGTACGTGGAGTCTTACACTTTTTAAGGTATCTATATTGATAATGTGAACCGGTTTCAATTATTTTCCAAAATATAGAGATGGACAAGAACTTCATACTCCTAATATATTTTTGAAAATATAAGTTAGTTATATTTTTATAGATTATTATTTGAAGGTAACAAAAGCGTTGAAAATTGCTAAAAACAAGGGGTTGCACTAAGTCGTGCTAAGTATACCCCACTCGACCATTCAGAAAACAGGAAATAGATGACCTACTGACCTGGAAAGGGGAGGCACAGTACAACTTATCATCATGCTTAAGCAGTGTACCAAAGAAGTCAATCCCTTTAGTAAAAGCCTGAAAATCAGTTTCGAAAAATTTCCCAGTGTTGACCTGTAAAAAAGTCGTAAGTCGGCTTGAAGAACAGGAAGTAGATGACCGACTGGCCTGGAAAGAGTAGGCACAGTACAACTCATCATCCTGAAGCTGTGTCCCTAATTTGAAAGTAATCCATTAAGTAGAAGCTTAGAAATTTGTTACGAAAAAATTCTCATTTTTGACCGTTAGAAAAGTCTAAGTCGGCTTGGAAAACTGGAAGTAGATGGCCAACTGACTTGGAAAGTGGAGGCACGGTACAACTTATCATGCTTAAGCTGTGTACCAAATTTGAAATCAATCCCTTTACTGAAAGCTGAGAAATTTCCCATTGTTGACCCTTAAAACAGGAAGTAGATGGCCGACTGGCCTGGACAGAACAGGGATAGTTCATCTCGTCATGCTGAAGCTGTGTACCAAATTTAAAATCAATCCCTTCAGTAGAAGCTGAGAAATTTTACCGGACGAACAGACAGAGAAGGTGATTGCAATATAGCCCCCTCTTGAGATTGGGGGTTAAATAGTAAGTGGAGTCGTACAACTCAAAATTTTGAAATTTTCCGTTTAATTTTTACCGAGTCGTATATGGGGTGAAAGACAATCATTTCAAAGACATTTTGTCACTGTTTAATTCCAGAATAAAACAGGATGTCATCGTGTCCATTTATTATCAATATGTTTTTAACCACCTCGTTAAATCGGCACATTTATATTTGCAGCATAAATATTGAAATCATGATAGAAACGTTTGAAAATATCAACAGAAAATAATTGAAATTACACTGTTATATATCAATATCTAAGTGATTTCTGATCTAACCTGTTTTCAGCTTGTTTTTTTTTTTTCATTTTTCATGTTGATCGAGGGAGCTAAACTATAATTGTAACTTTTTTTCAAGGACTATTTCAAAAAATATTCTAAGAGTTGTGTACCACAGATTGAAAATGGTTTTATTTAGTTTCCAATAGAAATACTGTTTGTATTTGTATCTATAAAAATACAATTGACAAAGTCAAATTACAATTTAGCGAATTAATTAGACTTTTTAATTCAAATTTAAAAGATTCTTCAGCTAAAAAAAAGACGACTTTAACACTAAAGAACATATAAGTGATATGGTATCATTTACTCACAATAATATTTCTATTATCATTTCCCGTAAAAAATAATTTTGAAATAAACCAGAAGTGTACGACTCCACGTACAGTTACTCTAGGCTCAATTTCAAGTCATGACAAAATATTTAGCTAAACTTTAAATAAATCTCTAGTCAAAGTTTCATTATCATTCTTGTAAAAACTATGTGTAAGAATATTACTGTACTACTTTCTGTTAGATGCAATAAGTTCTATTGAGTGCTAGTATACATATATTTCAATGTATTGGATGATTGAAGAGTGAGTGCTAGGGATCAGCATCATTTTTAAGGCACAAAGAGCAGCAAGTTAAAACAGTTGACCCTGGTAGTTAATCAACAATCAATCAACGATTTAAGAGCTTTGTTTCTAGATTATTTTCACTTCAATCATCTATCATTTATTTCTCGTAATTTATATTTTTTTCTTGACCAAACATTCATTTAAATTATTAGTAGTGTTCAAAGTTACATCACTTACTCGCTCTGTTTGTAGAGTATAAATGTGTCTTCTATAACCTTCTTGATCTTTTTCAGAACAAAATCTGCACTGAACTCTCTAGTCTTGTACACACCTTATAGGCGAGCAGCGGATATCGAAAAAGTCGTCTAATTAAAAAGTTTAAATTACCCAAAAACCTCATGAGATTTTTTGCTCTCAAATAAAAGGTTGATTATTCTATTTTATGGATATATATGTTTGACAAGTCGAATATGGTCAGAAGATATAAAATATTGTTTTGCACATGTACCGTATGAAAATCTCTAACGGCTTGATTTTTAAAATTCTTTTTATTACCTAAAAAAAACACACACGAAAAAAATTGTAAATCACATCATAAAATATTTTGCCCAATTCTTTGTTTGCAATTGAAATTTTCAAAAACAATAATAGTCTTCTATAACCTTCTTGATCTTTTTCAGAACAAAATTTGTACTGAACTCTCCAGTCTTTGTACACACTTTAACTTTCCTAGGGTCATCAGTAGATGAGCTTTTCTGTTTCTTTGGAGTCAGCATGTTAAACACTCTCTCCAGACTACCGAACACCGAGCCTTTTTTATTTTTAGACGCTGACCCTGGTGTGTCTGGTTCTTTCTGTAGGCCCTCGTCTATCGACAAACCTCTGTTGTAATTATCTGATGGTCTGTTTAGTATCAGGTCAAAGTGACCTTATTTAAATATGGATGTTAATTACCCACTGACCTAATATCATTTCTTGTAGTTACTGAGATGTGAACCTTAACCAAAACTTTAACCTTAGTTAGTTAGTTATTGCTTTACTCCCAAGCAGCGCGATTTCGGCTATATCCGGGAGATGAACATGAAAGTGGTGATACAATGAACATGAAATGATGATGAAGTGGAGGAAATGGGGACACAAGGCCAATCGGGTAGAAAAGTTTTGACTGCCACTGGAAAAAAGAGTGATGGGTAGGGACGGGAAATTTTGCCTCCTGCATGGGGATCCTACGGGTCCTACTCTTACCGAGACCTGCAGCAGGGTTCTTTAACGTGCGAGGAACGTGACATTTTTCCCAACACGGTGCACCACTATGGTTTGCGGTCAGGTTTTCCGCATTATCGCCTGACGACCCCGCATCTCTCGATGTCAGGGCTGCCCCATTCAACCACCTGGGGCACACATCCTAGTCGCTTTGTGGGCAAAGCGGCCTGACCCCGATGTCAGGTTTCTGAGCGCTCTTTAGTGGACTTTTACCGACAAGCTTAGCGCTGCTGCGGGCCTATTCGCCTCCCGGGCCCCGCACGGGATCATTCATCTGCAAAATGTCTGTCAAGGCGACCTAATTTTGGATTGGATGTAACCATTGACCCAACACCGCAGTTGCTGAGATATGAACCTTAACCACAACTTTAACCCGAGTCATCCATGCGGAAAATGACATAATTTTGGTACGGATGCTGACTATCAAAGATTTACCAACTGACCAAATATTGTTAGGCGAAGCAACAAAAATCCTAACCCTAACAATAGAAGACAATGGGAAATGTAATAAGTGTGCGCGACATAACCTTCAATATTAACGATAATTTAGAAAATCCACAACGGAAAACAGCCAGCAGCCTTCAATGTGACTCGCTGTTTTTCAATAAGTGGCCCTGGATTGAAAATAAACTACATAAGATTCAAGCAGAATCCTTATATTTCGATGAAAGACCCAAATAACCAAATTTGGCGGATTTAACTAGTTATTTGGGCCCAATCTCCCCTTTTGATAACCAATAACAAAGCACAAACTAACACAAAATAAAAATCAAATCGATCGAAGTTCAATTCAACAAGAGAGAATCTGAGACAAAAGGACAAGAAAATAACGAGACGTACAGATACTCTCTTGAGAACACTCGAAGTTACTGACAGCTAGCTAAGAAGCATTTATCGACTAATATAAAGAATCAAGTATGTTGATTTTGAATCCAACACAATATGTCAAACAATTAATGAGTTGGTTATGTATCATCACACAAAACCGACACACTTGATCGCTGTAATGTTACAAATTGAGTATAAAAAGGCATTTTAAAGTAAGTATCAAATTATCAATATTTTTAACATTTTTACCAAAGAGACTAAATTCAAAGATATTCACAAAAATGTTCATTTCATTACCTTTTTTCAATAAAAGTAGACGTCCATATCAAAAATATATTTGAACAATTTTATGTATAGGACGTGGATTTCTTCCATGCCGAGCTTTTGTGTCTACTTTTGTTTCACAGCCCTAACATTATATTGATTAAACAGGTTGTTAGGAAAGTATCTAAATAATTTGATTTATTGGAATGGCGTCTTGCGTTGGCCAATAAAAATTTCATGGTCCATTTTCATCAGACTGGATTTTTTCCTTAGTAAAGCTCGGCATGTTATCGCGCATACATGCAAGTACGAAAATGGGGGGGGGGGGGGGGGGGGTGGCTTCAGTAGTTTTTATTTTCTTTGATACAAGCGACACTTTGTTTAGATAGGGTAACTAAGGTGCCACATGCGTTACGTCATATTTGAATGACCTTTGGAGATAGAAAAAAAAATTTAGTCGGGGATTGTATGTCGAACCATTCACATCTATATTTTATTCATATCACGTGTTAAACTATTAAAAATGGATAAAATTTTATTGAACTTGGATTATTCTAGTGCATTAAAGTAGAATTTAGTGATTTCATTCAATTTTAAAATCAGAAAACACGTTTTTATAGGAAAATCGCAAGAAATAAGTCGGGATTTTTTGCATTTTACGGGTAGACAGAACATTTTAATTTTGAAAATGTCAGAAATGGGAGAGAATTTTTTTAAAAGGGGACCTTTGGTCCAAGCATCTGGCTAGGATTTGGGCCAATTTTGACAGCATTTTGGCACTTCCGGTTGATTTGGCAAAAGTACAAAAAGGGGTCAATTTACGTTTTTTGATATTTTTAAATTTACCAAAGGAACATTTTTTTTCGAAAAAAAAGAGCGCCCACCCCAATTCTTTGATAAGGGCCAATCGGGCACATGTCTTCGGAGAGCGGGCACCAAAAGATTTGGCCCGGAAAACTTTAATTTTGGCTAAAATAGCGATTTTTTATATTTTGGGGGGTATTTTATTACTTTCCTTTCGTTTGTTTTTTAAATAACTTTTCATGTTTGTATTGTTTTGTTTCTTATACATGACAAACAGTTTTTGAGGGGGGTGAATTCATATATGTAACATGCCGAGCTTTTGTGTCTACTTTTGTTTCACAGCCCTAACATTATATTGATTAAACAGGTTGTTAGGAAAGTATCTAAATAATTTGATTTATTGGAATGGCGTCTTGCGTTGGCCAATAAAAATTTCATGGTCCATTTTCATCAGACTGGATTTTTTCCTTAGTAAAGCTCTGCATGGGAGGAGTGATAATAGATCAAGATTGGTATACAAGTACCAGGGTCGGACGGATCCAGAAAGGTTCGAAACGTGGATTCATGATACAGATAGAGGGGTACAGATCAATTTTGCTGAAAATATACAGGAAAATAACACAATTTTCAAAGAAAAAGCGTCCAATCTTCAAAACGTCCCCCTTTGGAGAACCAGGTCAACAAAAATGAACAATGAACATTCATAAACTTTGAATCGGCATACAATTTGAATGGCATATCATATAAGAGTACCAATGGGATAAATAAATATCGTTAGCCAAAAATGGCAAAGACAAATTCAATAGACATGGAGGGACAAGACGAGAGACAAACCCGAAGCAAACAATGAAAAATAAAACAGTTCTTACAAACCAAAAAGTGTTCAATTAAACTGCAATTAGAAACGCTTAAAATCTAAATGTTTTTAATACTATTAGTGACCGTTTGCTGAAAATCTACAGGAAAATAACACAATTTTCAAAGGAAAAGGGTCTAACCTTCGGAAAGTCCCTCCTTTGGAGAGATATCTAGAAAGTTCCACATGGTAAACGTACAGGCTTTATATTTTAGCATGCATGATTTGCTAAGAAATTATTCAAAGAAGAAAATATACATTTAAAGGTGTTATGGCTAAATACTAGTTTTGCAAGCGAAACAATGGTGGCCTAGTTAAATTTCTGAAGCAGCCATTTTTATGTCCCTTCTTCGAAAAGTATTCGGGTCAGTTTGTCCGTCCGCCCGCCCCAAATCCTCAACTTCCCACTAACTGACAAGTGCCACACCAACCGCATTGGTGCAGCACAAAACATATAGTCTAGATTTAAAAGTAAAAGACAAAGACCAATTATAAACGTATAGAATAAATTTGGCAAAATTAAAAAGTATATGATCTTTATATGAAATAGACCTGTATATAATTCTATTAGCTATGAAAGAATGAATACTGCTTCTTATTTCGAAACATTATTTGTTTCTTAATGGGGGGTGGACAGGTTTTTTTTTTCCCCCCTCTCCCCGTCCCCTCCACCCCGCTCCCCGCCTCCTCGACCCCGGTACCCCCGTCCTCCTTGTCCGCCCCTGTACCCTTTGATACCCTATTTCCCTTTTGTTCTCATCAATTACATGTCTAAATTACTCTGTAATGTGCTGTTTTTACTGTTACTTTGTGTTATGCTCTAAATGGGCCCTTTAATTTGGAAATAAATATATTTGATTTGATTTGATTTGATTTGTACCCCCGCCCCTTCAACCCCCGTTCCCCGCCCCTCTACCCCCGCTCCCCCGTTCCCCGCCTCCTCAACCCCCGTACCCCCTGTCCGCCCCTCCTCAATATGTTCTCCCTTTTTAAATCTAATAGGTAAATAAATACAATCGTTGAGAAGGTTGAATGACCTATGACGTTCTAAATATTGAACCTGTAAGGGAATTTGGAATAAAGGTACTTTACTTGTAAGTATTTATATTATGGTAATTATTCAATTATCCTAGTTTGTTCGCCAGGTATCTACTTGCCCTAACCTAATGTGATTAATTAACAGAAAAGAAGGCAATTATGCAACACACTGTTCCTTCAGTCGGTTTTAACGACATTCATTCTTTATTAACTTTAAACTATTACAGTTTATCAGTATAAAATTGTACATCAGACAGTATAGTAATATAGCAGTTATACAAGTATATACGTCAGAAATTATCGTTACAATACATTAGACTAAACATTATTCCTAATCTTAAAGGCATTTAATAAATATTTCCCTAAATTGCAAAGCTCTTTAACATTTTCCACACAAAGCAGTTGCACTAGTTTAAAGGCTGAAGGCCTAGACCAATAATACTTCTTTATATATTTTTTACGTAGTAAAACATAACAATTACACTGTAAAATGAAATGAAATTCATCCTCTAATACGTTCAAATTACACATATAACAATGCCTTTCATTTCTATTAACTCCATGATAACGTCCAGTTTCAATACACAGATTGTGAGAAGATAATCTAATCTTAGTAATTAACTTACGATATACAACAGGTATACATTTTTGTAAATAAAATTGAAGATCAATATTAGAAACTACATATTTATATAATCGACATTTTTGTGATGCATCCAATACCAAGTGAAGTTCTTGTTTTGCTTGATCATTCAAGCGTTGTCTGATAGTCAAAAGACAAGAGTTATCTAAGTTTAACACAAATTGACTATCCCACAAATAATTCATACCTAAATCATACAATATTTTTCTAATACATGAAGCCCAGTTATTACAACGCAAACAGTTATCTACCAATTCTTTGTAACATGACTGTACAATACAATTATTACAATTTAAAATCTTAATCCAAAATTTTATCATTCTGTAATATCTTTCATATTGAAGTGGTAACCTACCAAGTTCGTAATACAACATTACATTACTAGTTGATCTTTTAACACCCAGTAAAATCTTACAATAGTCTGTATGTACTTTTTCAACCATGGGCGCTTTATGGGCTCCCCATATTTCACAGCCATACAATAACACACTTACTACACAGTCCGAAAACCGGTGGTATTTAAACAATAGAATGTGAGCTCTTCATCGGAAAAGATAGGAAAGTCAATTCGAATGTTTATCCTGGTTGTCAAGTGAATCAAAAGTTCTTTTTAGTACAAAATTTCTTCCAATTTTAAGTTATGCTGATAGAATAAACTTTTTTTAATTAAAAAGAGTTTTTAAAAGTAACAGATTGCATTTTAATGCATGTTATTATGTGGATATTTATGAAATGCATACGGTGCAAACTGAAATGGATCGCACAACTTTAACTTTTATATAAAAAGTTGAAAAAAATCACACTATTTGTTTAAATGTATATCTTCCCATCTGCAAATTTTCAGACATGTACTGCAAGAGGTAAAGCCAAAATAAAATTAAGAAAAAGACCTATTTTTCTAGTCCGTCTTGACAACCTTCTTTTTAAAAGTACACGATTTACCTGTTGAATTCGATTATGTCATACAACATGTTTACCTTTTTGACCGGTATCCGTACATTGGGATCAACAGTATGTGAATTTGCATTGTATTGGAGTAAATGTCCAATTCAATATTCAGTCATCCGTTTTAAAAATAGGAATGCCTCCAATCTATCATGTTTATAATTTATTAAAGATAGAACTTGGTTGTGTCCCTTGAAAGTTTTTCATAGTTACACATTGAATTCAAATGGATCGTTAAATGATAACAGTAAAATATAATTTTCAAACTAATATGTGTCGAAAGAAAAGGTAATAACCTAACATTCCAACAAGTTTCGAAAATGTACTGCAGGTATTACGCCTTGTGTGATTTTTTAAAGGTTGAGTTGACATTTTAATTTTTTCCAGCGGCCAATAAGTTTCACTCGATTTGTTAAAATGTGCACTTTTGTTGACCTTATAAACAACTGTTTACGCAACAGAAAAGATTCGTTAATAACATAACATGTCCAACGTATATGATAGTAGTCAAATCCATGCGTAATAAATGAAAATTGAAGATTGTTTATATGCCGTCGCCATCGTTGTTGTCATCGTTAAAAATTTAAAAACACATTAGCTGTTTTCTGCAGGGGAGATAATTGAATACCACTAGATATAAGACTGTACATAAGTGTCAAACAGACTTAACATTGTAAATATATTTAAAAATAAAGAAGATGTATTTCTTCTTAAGCCAAACATTGCTTTTCTACCTTGTTCTGCACAATGCTTCTGTGTTATCAAAAATTTACAGTTATAATGCAGTAAAACACCTAAATAACAAAACTGATCTACAATATCAAGTTTTCTACCATTGTAAAACCATTCTTCGTGTGTTTTAATTGTTCCACCTTTTCTAAATACAACAATTTTAGTTTTCTTAACATTAACAGACAAACCCCATTCTTCTGTATAATCAGACAATGTATTTAACATATTTTGTAATTCTTCAACAGTTTCAGCAAACAAAATCATATCGTCGGCATACATTAATAAAAATAATGCTATGTCTTGAAATTCAAGGGGAAAATTACCTTTTGAAATAAATTCACATTCAAAATCATTAACATAAAATGAAAATAATATAGGAGAAAGAACTTCGCCTTGCATGACACCAAGGTTATTGCTGAAATAATCAGAGTTAAAACCATTGAAACGTATGCATGTTCTAACATTTTCATACATAGACTTCAAAACTAATAATAATTTGCCTCTAATACCTATTTTTGCCAACTTATACCACAAACAAATACGATCTATAGAATCAAACGCCTTTTTGTAATCTACGAAACAACAATACAATCTTTTACCTTTACCTTTACATAAAGTATTTTGTATAACAGAATAAACACAAAATATTGCATCAACTGTACTATAACCATTACGAAATCCAAATTGTGCATCAGTTAATACATCATTACTCGATGCCCATTTTAATAATCTAAGATTTAATATAGTAGTAAACAATTTACCTAGATTACTGACGAGACTAATTCCACGATAGTTCCCTGGATCGTTTACATCACCCGATTTAAAAACTGGTACAAGGATAGCATTAGTCCATATAGACGGGAAATAACCTGAATCCAAGACGGCATTGAAAATAGTACATAAAAATGGCAATAAAAAGTCTTTGAATTCAATTAAAAACTCATTTAAAAAACAGTCCGGGCCGTGGCTTTTTTCGCGTTTCAGTTGACGAATGGCATTCTCAATTTCATTTTGCGAAATGCTTAGATCCAAATCTTCAAAAACACAGTCATTTTCGGGCATATTTGGGTTAACATTTCGTATCGGCACATCTGATACTAAAGTTTTAAAATAGTCGAAGAAGTCAGATGCATTTAAATCACAATTCATACTCCTTTTTTTCTTGAATTTCGCATAATATTAAAACAGTTTAGGGTTATCACGGTAGGTCCCGTGTCCGGCGACAGGATTGTTTTTTCGAGAGGAATTGTCCAGTTTTTTCGAGAGAGGTCCAGGTTTTTTCGCCTGTCCGTTTACTAAAAAATGCTTAAATTCTCAATTGTAAGTGAAACAAAACAAAAAAGAGGAATAAAAGTATTCAAAATGTTCAAATTATTACTTTTCTTCCACAAAAGTCCGTAAAGAAGCATCAGTTAATGATTTATTAAAATTGACCAGGTTTTTTCGAGAGGCACAACAACTTGTCCGGTTTTTTCGAGAGATGTCCTGGTTTTTTGAAAATTTTGACTAGAGAGAGGAACTGGGTTTTGTGGAAACTATACGACTTAAATGGAAACTAATATCCCTCCTACTCAATAAACATACATTTAAACACATTACATGCAAAATATTAACTTTAAAGCATAAGTAGACTGCCCAAATGCATTATCTGACTTATCTTTGAAGACTAAATTAGTATTTTGACAAAATTAGTTTAATGGTACATTTGTGACTTTCTCGACGTGCTTTAATAAATTACCGGTTTCAAAAAGAGTGATTGTTACGGTGGGCAAATTTTTGAAAGGTAACTGCAATCTTGTTTTTGAGCCTTTTCAAGTCTTTGAAACTATAAAATCTACATGTATGTCAGAAACAAATAAATACAAAAAGAGCATATTCCACTGGTGCATTCTGTTATTTCAAGAGTTTAAGGGTGTTTTGGAATATGGGATATATACATATTTATTCCTGGAATACGGGATATTTGAGGCAAAACAAACTGGGATATAGAATATTTAAAACTATTCTATTTACAGGGATATAGGATAAGAAAAAAACCTCTATTTTGGATACGGGATATTTGATAAAAACATTAGGGAATAGAGATATTGGAACCCCTTAACGTATACATATGTATGTAAAGATACAAAAACTTAAATAGCATTTGAATCTCATACTCTTATGTTTGTTTTATGTCCAGTCGACACTATTTCAGTCATAATCAGCAGGACAAGAGCTAATTGAAACACCAAAATGAATTCTGTAGACCCACCCAGGACACAGACCCATGTATGTCATTCGAAGGACCCATGCACGACCACAAACCAGAAGTAAAACGAACCAACTCACAAGATAGCCCAATGTACCGTTAACGCACCATAGGCCAATGCATCCAGAAAGTGACGAAATCCTCCCTCAAAAGTTTTGCACAATTTGAAACCCTTCCATATGGTGACTGACAATTGAGAACCCTTACCCGAAATGAGGTCATACTAGATGGAACATCTACCTGTGTGGGATATGGCCAACTCATAACCAGTTTCACATAACCATCCTTTATCTGGCGAAAATACAATGCTGAATCCTGTTTGAACCTATACTCACTGAGAGAGAGAAGCGGGGTTGGAGTGGGAAACAAAGGATCTGTAAATTTTGAAGATCACTGGAAAAGGGAAGAGGTGGGTAGGTGCGGAAAATTTAGCCTGTGACGGTGCACAATGGGATATTTTACGTGCATGAACCTTGGAACTCTCCACGCACGTTGGTCCAATATGGTTTACGGTCAAGTTTCCGCATTAGTATAGCCAGATAAACCGGCATTTATTATGACAGGGCTGCCCCATTCAACCACCTGTGGCACACATTCCAGTCGCTTTGTGGGCTAAGTGGCCTGGAAAGATGACAGGTTTCTTAGCACTCTTTAGTGGACTTTTACGACAAGCTTAGCGCTGCTGCTAACCTATTCACCTTCCGGGTCCCGCACGGGAGCATACTCTTATGAAGTTTTTTGTTGAATTTATAATATATACAACAAGTCGAAGCAGCCACGCTGCATATCCCCGCGCTACTCTGGTGTTTGATAGTATAAAGGCAAATAATTTAAAGAAAAAAACTATGACTATAATGAGCATTACTAGTACTATAAAATGTATATGTATTAAAATGAGACTTTTCCCTGGTAATAGGAGTGATAGTAATGTAAAGAATTATGCATGACAAAGGAAAAATGTGCTCTTAGGCTACCTATGCAGCCCAGCTCTTAAGGTCATTATCAAAATTCCAAAACCTTCAGCAGAATCTACATCCATAGTGCAACTACTGAGCCAAGTTTCAGTTCGGTATTCCAAATAACCTGGGAGGAGTTGCTTGACAAAGGAACAATGTGCCCTTAGGCTACCTATGCAGCCCAGCCCCTAGGGGCCATATCAAAATTCCGAAACCATCAGAAGAATCTACATCCATAGTGCAACTCCTGAGCCAAGTTTCAGTTCTGTATTCCAAATAACCTGGGAGGAGTTGCGTGACAAAGGAATAAAGTGCCCTTAGGCTACCTATGAAGCCCGGCCCCTAGGGGCCATATCAAAATTCCTAAATCTTCGGCAGAATCTACATCCATAGTGCAGCTACTGAGCCAAGTTTCAATTCTGTATTCCAAATAACCAGGGAGGAGTGGCGTGACGAAGACTAATGTGCCCTTAGGCTACCTGTGCAGTCCAGCCCCTAGGGGCCATGTCTAAAATCCGAAACCTTCGGCAGAATCTACATTCATAGTGCAACTACTGAGCCAAGTTTCAGTTCTGTATTCCAAATTACCTGGGAGGAGTTGCGTGACGAAGGAATAACTTGCCCTTAGGCTTCCTATGCAGCCCAGCCCCTACGGGCCATATAAAAATTCCGAAACCTTCGGCAGAATCTACATCCATAGTGCAACTACTGAGCCAAGTTTCAGTACTGTATTCCAAATAACCTGGGAGGAGTTGCGTGACGAAGGAATAATGTGCCCTTAGCCTACCTATGCAGTCCAGCCCCTAGGGGCCATATCAAAATTCTGAAACCTTCGGCAGAATCTACATCCATAGTGCAACTACTGAGCCAAGTTTCAGTGCTGTATTCCAAATAACCTGGGAGGAGTTGCGTGACGAAGGAATAATGTGCCCTTGGGCTACCTATGCAGCCCAGCCCCTAGGGGCCATATCAAAATTCCAAAACCTTCGGCACAGTCCCCACCCACAATGCAATCAATGACCCAAGTTTCATCTTTCTACTCCCTGTGGTTACTGAGATTATCCTGGACATTAACGCCATACGTACGTACGTACATCCGTACATCGAATAGCAATTCAATTCAATTCAATTCAATCTTTATTGTCATATAAACTATATATACAGTTTGTGACAGTATAACATAGACATAAACAGACATACATACAAATACACATGTAACAAGTTGAAAAAATATATATATACATTATGAAGCAAATGTTTAAGGTTCCCCTGTCCTCAGTTCTATAGACTTTTTAATAAAGGATCCTAATTTATTTACCTCTGTTGGTGTTGATGGGTTTAATATGTATATAATTTTTTCACTGATGTTTAGGTCTTTAAAAAAGCTATTAAAAGAAAGAAACTCAAAATATTCTTTTCTTAAGTTTGAATTAATATTACAGTGTAATAAAAAGTGGATCTCATCATCTAATAATTTACATTTTTGGCAAAGTCTTTCTTCCCTGGGTATTTTAAAATGCCTTCCCTTTTCAATTAACAATACATGATCACTTATTCTTAATTTAGTAATTAACCTCCTAAATTCAAAATCTGAAATGGATAAATAAGGTTTAGTTAGAAAGTTAATATTTAGTTTTTTATAGAAAAAAAGTTTGCTTTTTTCATCTATACTATTTAATTTATCTTTAAAAAGTTTTATGTAATATGTATGCATTTGGCATTTGATGTACTTTTTAATATTGTTTAGACTTTTCTGGTCTCTGCAAACTTTCAGTCTCTCTATATCGATTTCAGATTCTGAAAGGATATCTTTTGCATATGAGACCCATGTGTACATGCCACTAGCATCTAAAGATTCTGATAGTTGAAATGATTCTTCTAAAAGAGGGTTTAATAGCAAAACATTATCCCCGCGCTTTCGCTAGCGCGGGGATAATAAAGAATAAATACATATGTGTAAAAATTAAGACGTACTGAAAGGGCAATCGAGTCTTATATAATCCTGGATAAAACAGCAGACATGAAAGAAGACGACTCTGATACAAACAAACACATCCAAGAAACAACTACAAGTCAAGTTAAAAGAAGGTAGCCCAGAAACTGTAAGCATTTTCTGCTTGTCGCAACACAAATATTTTGTTTCCAGTCAATTATTCAAGGAGGCTATTTTCAATTTATAACAGTTGGTATTTATGCTTAGACAATAGATTAATGGGTTCTGGTTGTAGGCGTCAATTATATGTGCCTGCCTGTTTATATAGGCTATATAAGGTTGAATTCTTGACTTTAACTGACGTATTCTTGTCCAAAACCCTTGAAATGATAGTACCGTATTCTTATTTGTTTAACAACATACAATGTCTTTTAAAATATGATTTAACAGGTAAACAACACGCACAACTTGTCTTTCTAAAGTATGAAAAAACCTGGACCTCTCTTGCAAAAACCTGGACGCCTCTTGAAAAAACCTGGACATGTATTTTATTTTAATTTAAAAATATGTAAGACGCAACTTTTTGGCATCAATGTTCAGGATGCCATAATATAACAGTGATGTTCACTTATAATGGTAAGCAATCTCGTTCAATATAGTTGTCTTTTAAGGGGCGAAAAATGCAAAAAGGTAAAAATTCAAAAAACAGCCCACAATTTTATTTAGAAATCACATTTTTTTATAGGAATTGGTGTTGTTATACAATATGATAATACTACAAATATGCCTACCCGTTGGTAGCATTTTTTCTTCGCTTTCAGCTAAAAATCCCTATATATCACCAGAGTTTGCATTTTTATTGATTATTCTCTTGAAAAAACCAGGACAATTGTAAATCCCTCTCGAAAAAACAATCCTGTCGCCGGACACGGGACCTACCGTGGTTATCAGAACGTAATTTACTCAACATATCACCTTGTTGGCGTTTATAAATACGATTACATTTACGTTCGTAGTCCTTGTATTCGCTTTTGGTACGGTTCAACTCTCTGTGGTTAACTCGAGTTTTGTCCATGTTAAAATTCAACAACGCTTTGCGATAATTGGAATACAGTTCTTTACATTTACGGTCAAACCATGGTTTATCAGGTGCTTTGTTATTTGCAGTACGGGTTTTACTTGGTTGCTTGTTCTGCTTAAAGAATGGAGTCATTATATTAATGAACACTTCAGAAAAATCATTAACTAAAGAGTCAATTCGTTCTTGGGAAGAAATGTCAACATGTTCGATTGTTGTACTTAAGGTATCTGCGTTTACTAACAAGGCGTTAAAACACATGTCTTTTAAGTCGTTGTCCCATTTATAAAACAAAGATTCATCTCCCAAATTCTCATCACTAGATTTTGGATGAACACTTTCAGTAGAATAGTTTATTTTAAAGTGGATATGCAAAGGTGCATGGTCACTGTACGTTGTAAAGTTGCTAGTAATAAATTTTGAAACCAAGTCGAAGCTACCAGATTTACATAGAACATAGTCTATAACACTCATACCTCTTGGTCCGCTGTAAGTAAAATCACTTGCCATACCATCAGGATGTCGACCATTCAAGATACGCAAACTACTACTTTTACAGAGGTCAATAATCTTCAAACCATAGTCGTTGGTCGCAGTATCCGGATTACTTCTGACAGGTAGAGTCTCGTCAGTAACGTAAGTAAAACATTCACCAACCCTATCTAAAACACTATCATGTAATACATCATTATTAACAAAATCATACAAATTACCAGTTCTAGAGTTACAATCACCAATGATAAATATATTTGGACAGTCATTAGAATATTCGGCTACCTGCGTTTCTAGTTCATAAAACAAATCAACTTCATGTATCTTATAGAAAGATGAGTTCTGAGGGGGTATATAGACGAAAGCTATCAGATAATCAGTTCCACAGCCTGTTAATTCTTTGGACACTCTCAGCCATACAATAGTTTCATATACAATTTCCAATACTTTTACATGTTTTTCGATTGAATTTTTTATCATAAGATATAAACCACAACCTTGTTTGTACTTTTTTCTGGACAATGGAATAGCTTTACAATTGTAATTATCAATTTCAACATCACAAGTATCATTAATCCAGCATTCAGACAAAAACACAATATCATAAGTGCTAATAAAATTTCTAAAACTAGTATCTTTTACTTTATTTTCAAAACCACCATTTATATTCCACGCTAAACACTTGAGATTTGTAACAGATAATTTCGACGTGTCCTACGCCATTGAAACATCATCGAGTCCACCTTCCGCTCTGTTGTTTTCGTTCGAATTTCGAGTTTCAGCTTCTGCTTTTCTAATTTTCGCTTGTTCAATAGCACCATCAATCGACCCACCGGTATAAGCGACACCTCCAATGAATAACTTATCTCGAATTAGAACAGCCTTAACATCGGCCTCTCGGGCTTTCTTTAGTAACGGAATCAACTCTCGTCGTTTTTCCACCACAGATCTCGGGAAATGATCAGTTATTGAGACGGTTGTATTCTTCAGTTTGGGACTTCTTTTACGAACCTCGTCGCGTTTCTGTCTATCACCAAATTTCACCAAAATCGGACGGATTACCGCTTTATTTTCATTCGCTTGTATATTTTCGGGCCGTTTAGTTTTGCCAAGGCGAAATGCGGATTTGATAAATGGAGTAAGATCTTCGTCTATTTCGAGAACATCCTTGCAAATTTTCTTTATGATTTCGGAGCAGTCTTCATCCGCTGCTTCATTAATACCATGAAAAAGTAAATTGTCCCGCATTGACTCATTTTGGATAACCTCAATTTCACTATTCAATTTTTCATTTGCTTTTACAATTTTATTAATATCAAGTTTAGACTCGGTTATTGTTTTTGTCTCTGCCTTCATTGATGCAATGTCTATGCGCAACGCTTCGTATTCGGATTGAATTTTTTTAACTTGAGATTCCAGAGTTTTACACGTTTTCTCCGACTTTTTAATATTATCATCAAAAGTTTTCGAAATAAACGTCTGACTGTTTTCAACCTCCGTCACTCGATTTGACAAACTACAAATATCACTTTTCATTTCATTCATTTTCAAATCAATACTAGTTACTGATCTCTTGATCTCGTCAATGGAGTTCATTTTTAAGGACATGGCCTCAAATTTAGACAAAAGTTCACTCGCCCATGACGGTGGATTGGGCGTACTTGGTTGTGCGGTTGACGCGAAGGGTATAAATCCGGAATTACTAAACTGCATTTGCTGGGTCGGTGAAGAGACCAAAGGAGATGCCATCATTGGCATGGGCATATTCTGCATGTTACTGTTCATATTATTCATGTACGGCTGGTTGTTCATGTTGAAATTCATTGAGTGAAGTGGTTGGGGGGTGAAGGACAAATCAAACACACCCTTTTGATATTGTTCGTTGTTTTTGCTTTTAGTTCGTTTTTTCTTCTTTTTGGGTTGTTGTGATCCGTCCGGTGATGCCATCTGGTCTTACCATTACTATAGAACATAACATTCCTCTCTATCGAACGACCAAAACATATCTAAATCACACTTTTCTGAGGACCGATGAAAACATCCTGCCATTACTATAAGGGAGATAACTATTAGAAGAACTTTTGCACAAAGAAAATAATCAAGAAAGGCAGTGCTCCGAATACACACGTGTACCTATAGACTGTAGGCTCCGAATACACGCGTGTACCGTTAGCTAAAACACGTTTTTGGCTATAGGTACATTATTTCTTACGATATGGGATTATTCTCAAAGTTACCGTAACCAGAAACATGTTTTTTGTAGTTTTTTATGGCAAGCCAAAGTGGACAAAAGTCCCTATTTTTTAATATTAGAAATTCATTTTTTAATATTAAAAAATAATTTTTAATATTAAAAATTCATTTTCTAATATTAAAAAATGAATTTCTAATATTAAAAAATGAATTTCTAATATTAAAAAATCATTTTTTAATATTAAAAATTCAAACTCATATTTTTTAATATTAAAAAATCATTTTCTAATATTAGAAAATGAATTTTTAATATTAGAAAATGATTTTTTAATATTAGAAAATGATTTTTCAATATTAGAAAATCATTTTTTAATATTAGAAATTGAATTTCTAATATTAGAAATTGAATTTCTAATATTAGAAAATGAATTTTTAATATTAAAAATTCTGAAACATTTTCTAATATTAAAAATAGATTTTCTAATATTAAAAAATCATTTTCTAATATTAGAAATTGATTTTCTTATATTAAAAAATCATTTTCTAATATTAAAAAATGAATTTCTAATATTTAAAAAATGAATTTCTAATATTAAAAATTCATTTCTTAATATTAAAAATTAAGATCCGGATCTTAAAAGTGTTTAAATATGAATGAATTTTGAGCATTCCAAGATGGCAGAGAATGGGAAGCAGCAATCAAATCAGCTGTTCTTAAAAATTGATGCAGCTGCACTAGCGCATGACTTCAACCTTGTTGAAAGTTTGGTTATTCAAACAAGAAACTCAGCAGTGACATTGATAATGATGATCATCAACGAGTTGAAAATTCTCTTTCTACAATTTCAAACTTGGTCAAAGAGCAACGGAAACAAGAGCAAGAACTGCCAGCAGTCAAATTGGGATTCCAGGCAAGCAGGCCAAAAAAAAGGTACAAATAACTTTATATATTATCTTTTATTTCCAAGATCAGTTCTGGGAGCAACCTTACATTTTTTTTAAAATACATGTATAATTAAAATAGCACTATCCGCAAGTGACTTTACTTTATCAAGTATCGGCCACTCTTTTGGAGCTTGTTGACCGAAAAAGAGAGGATAAAAAGGAGTTTGGTTCCATACCAATTTTGTAGGAAAGGTGGGGGTCCAGGATGGGAACTATCCCTATCTCTGGATATCCCCGAATAAAACATAAGACAGCATAATGAAAGACTATCTAAATATCTAAACATGGGTCTGATATTATGAATTTGGCCCAAAGGGGGGAGGTACTCTGGTAATTTATGACGGGATGTGCATTTTGTAGATTGAAATTGGTACCTGAATCCATTTACGAAAATCGCCAACAACATACCAAAATCTATGCGATAAGCAAAAACCTACCCATATAGATCTATGTAACGAAATAAAAGACAATTAACTTAATTATTAAGGTTTAAATTTTCATCCGTTAGAGCCTTATGAAATAATTTACAAGTCTCTATTTTAGTTAAAACGACATCTAAACTTTGTTAACTATCCCAAAAACACAAAAGACCAAAATCTATGCCTATGGCACCTTTGCAAGCTGTTTTGACTCTCATGGCCTATGTAAGATATCGACAAAAATGGGTACCAAATCTATGTGTACTACTAAAAAAAAAGAAAAAAGACAGATACCCAAATTTATGTAAAAAAATTGTGAAAAATGGACCCATAATTAAATCCCGGGGGAATTCGGCTCATTGTCAAACGGTATCGGATTTTTAACACCATAGTCCTACCCTTCCGGAATTTGAATCCGGAATTGTTTATCATTTTATAAGCGCCTCAAAAATAAACAGCGCGAAAGTTTATTTTAAGAATTTCCACGTGGACGATGGTTTATGTGTATAATTGTTCTGAGAATTCTTAAGGATGGATGAGTGGTAAGAAAAAAACATAGTTTGATATATGTAAGTGCAAGCCTGTTAAGACATTCTACAACGACATAAATTTTATTAATTGTTGTCCCGTAAGTTAATTTACATGGTAAAGACTAAAGAGAAAGCTACATCACAAGATGTAACAACTGTAATTTTAACTTCACGTTGGCATTCATCTTCCTATCAAATATCAGGAAGCTGTATGTAATAAATGGATGTTGAAAACTATGCAGACAATCTGTGTACATGTAGGTGGAAGAAGAAAGAATAACAAATTTTGAAAGTATGTACATGTAGCTTGTTTGTTTGTATGTCCCTCCTCTATTTAGGAGCACCGCCATATAGTGTACTATATAGGCGTAGAGTGGAACATTTAACAAATTGCACCAGTGCAATAAATATGACCATTGCCTTCCCCAGTGTCCTAACCTGGCAGGAGTTGGACCTAAACTAACCTAAGATGTAAACATAATGCAAATAAAATACAGTGAAAATATAAGCACACAACAACACTAGCTCACCCTCAAAATGTAAAAAAGCAAAAGTGAGTAAAATACCAAATAAAAACGCACTCTAGGCAATCAATAATATGATTATTTTTATATTTTCAATCAAAGTGCCATGGCTGCAGCATGAAAACTACATGTGGGTAAATTTAATCGTAACCATGCTAACCTCGGGGGTGGGTGGTCACTCCTGTTGTAATAAATGCAAACCAAAGTGGTGCACCGTGTTAAAGAACCCTGCTGTAGGTCTCGATATGGGTAGGACCTGAAAAGATCCCTGTGACAGTCACAACTCTTATCCCCGATTGGACTTGTGTCCCCATAAACCTCCACTTTATCTTCATTTCATGTTCATTTTATCACGGTGACCCTTTTCATGTTCATCTTCCTGATATAGGCCACTTTGCCCACAAAATTTAGATCCGAATGGGTAACATCTTCATGAAATCCTATAATCCCGCTTTGCCGTATATATGCATAAATAATTATATAGAAGTTACGAAGTTACATGTATACCCCTCTTTTTTTCACTCACCCGAGAAAATGTTGGAATATACGATACTTTGTACTCAAAATAAAGCTTTTTAATGAAATAAATGCATATGCATGTCGTTTATTCAAAAGAAATATGCGAAATCAATTGTACATTTAACCCACACAAGGCCTACATTTTAAAAGTATCGAGTGCATGTAATGAACACAACATTTAAACTACATGTAAATATCGAAATTTTACAGTGTGAACGCATTGCTGTTTAATGTTAGTGTGGACAACATAAGTTTTGCTCAGTGTGAACGCGGCCTCAGACAATGTTGCAGCCATTTCAATTACATGTAACTTTTTTACCTATTACATTTTATTTACTAGTATTTACTCAAATATATGGAAAGATAATACAAATTGTCCTTGCTAAGGTGCAGTTTTGTAAAGATACAAGTTTGCCTGTACATGTACCTTAACTTTAAAAACAGAAATGTACATGTGGATAAAACCACTACAAGCTTTCGAGCTTTCATGGGCTATCCTAATAAATATCAACTTGTGGTTTTATATTACTCTTTGCGATCTGTATTCATAAGTTTATAAAATATGTACGTTTATGTATATTAACCATTATAATGTTGATATTTATTGACTAAATATTATTATTATTATTATTAACCAAATGCAAACTTTAAACTTACATGTACATGTCATTGTTACACCAGAAATTTCAAAAGCCATATGGACCTTTTGTTTCAAATAGTTTTCTCAAAATTATAGTGCTGTTGTACCTACATATATAATGTAAATATATTCTAATATTAAATTACCAAATTAAAAGTGTCATGGTTAAAATATTGCGCTGTTGTTCCACAAATTTATAATACGGGAACAGAGAGGGCATGAAATGGGTCAATTAAAATTTCCCCCTATTACAGTTAAATCTTATTAAAATTGTAATAAAGGAAGTTATGTTGTATTTCATCTCTTGGACTGTAATCATGGACTCCTAACTTTTTTTCATTAAACAGGCAACAAAATGACGGATATGTTACATCTGGAAAGGCAGTTTTGGAGTTAATTGCTGATTTTGAATATCAGACAAATTCAAAATTCAGTGTGTACAGACAGGAGAAGCTGTATGGCAATGAAGAAAATTTAGGTAAATGAATATGTATTGCCTGGTAACTACAATAACTGTAAAAAACCAGTCACAATAAAAAATTATTTGACCCTTTGAGTCAGACTTTTGATAATTAAGTTATAACTTTAGAAGTACCTTTAATATTATAAAAAAGCCCTAACCATGCAGACTAGCTTTTTAGTTTCAAGGGCTGCAAATGACGTCACTGAAAATGTAGTGATACACTGTACATGATTTAAACAAAACAAAGCATACCATACTAATTACAAAGTAGAAAGTCATGTTTGTAAAACATAGATTTGCATCAGCGAAATCATTGGTAAGGAAAGAAATCACTACTCACACTAGAGAAAAGTCCACAAGTGAAAATTTCCAGCAACAAAGTCTAAACTAATTACCCTTATTAAACCTGAACTCAAACTGAATTACATTACATTAGAATTCAATCACTGGCGATCAATGGTATATTATTACATTTCAGACTTGCAAAAAATTTCCAACTTTGAAGTCAGATGGAAGGACTGTCAACGCAATGTTGTACCTCCCATTCCACTGGATAAAGTACCATTCATTATTCTTGGAAAAAAGGTATGGGATTGCCATCAAGGCAAACAGAGGAATAAGAAGCTGATTGAAAAGAACAGACAGAAAAGGTTTAGTAAGGTAAAAGAGTATTTCAATCTGTAATAAAAACATAATTTTTTTTATTAAATATATTTCAGAAATAAGACATTTACTGCCTTATGGACATCGAATTACATGTTGACTTTATCAACGCTTTTGGTAATAACTAGTAGCAACCAACTTTATAGAGAGTATTGTTAAACAGTGCGTTTTTAAAGTACACATTTATTTCATAATATAAATTAGGCGGCGGCTATGAGTAACAATAAGAATTTTTATTGACAATTTGGGTACAGCCAAAATGAAGAAATCCCTGTTCTAACAATGTACAATATCAACAATTCATTATGTTTTTATTTTTGCAACATTTTCATTTCTTTCAGTTAGGGAGTAATAATAAGTCTAGTAATTTTTAATTGTTACTCGTGAGATTCTAGACTGAATAGGAACTGTTTCTGGAAACCACAAGTACATGTAACAATTAAATTTTTTTGTAACTTGTGGTGAGTAATCATAGCTATAGTTCGTATAAATCATTCATTGTAATGTCAATTACGTATATTTGCTGCAACGCAGAAGACCTCCAGCCTTGCCATAGTTCTTATGAATATTTGATTTATTTTATAGGAAGATCATGACTTTCGAAGAAGAAGGAAGGAAGTACAGACTTCAAAGAAACTTGAATGCCCTCTGCAGATAAGAGTTAGACACATCATAAAGTTTCCTACTTTTGAGGTATGTCTGTTGTTAATTTGTTTGTTGTTGTGATACCTACTCATAAACATTTTGTTCAGTGTCATTCAGTCATACATGGACATTTTTAAATTATAGTCACATTTAAAAGGTAAAAATAGTAAAATAAAAAACAACAACAAAAAAAGAACAGAACTGACAACTGCAAAAACACAGGGAAACTGTACCACAGGAATGACAAAGGGTCTGTTGCAAATGCAGACAACAATTTACAGGCATAAAAATGAAAATGTCAACATATATACTTTATACCTTGTGTAATAACCATATCACACCCTAGTCCTACCATAGTTACATCATAGTCCTGCCCTATAGATACTATAGGAGGTGTCTCTGTCTTATATCAATACTATATCTTACCATATATGCTCTATACCTTATGTAATAACCCTCTTGTACTATCACACCCTAGCCCTACCATAGTTACACCATAGTCCTGCCCTATAGATACTATAGGAGGTGTCTCTGTCTTATATCAATACTATATCTTACCACATATACTCTATACCTTGTGAAATAACTCTCTTGTACTATCACACCCTAGTACTACCATAGTTACACCATAGTCCTGCCTGACTATACTATAGGAGGTGTCTCTGTCTTATATCAACACTATATCTCACCATATGTACTCTTAACCTTGTGAAACAACTCTCTGGTACTATCACACCTTAGTCCTACCATAGTTACACCATAGTCCTGCCTTACTATACTATAGGAGGTGCCTCTGTCTTATATCAATACTATATCTTACCACATATACTCTATACCTTGTGAAATAACTCTCTTGTACTATCACACCCTAGTCCTACCATAGTTACACCATAGTCCTGCCTTACTATACTATAGGAGGTGCCTCTGTCTTATATCAATACTATATCTTACCATATATGCTCTATACCTTATGTAATTACCCTCTTCTACTATCACACCCTAGTCCTACCATAGTTACACCATAGTCCTGCCCTATAGATACTATAGGAGGTGTCTCTGTCTTATATCAATACTATATCTTACCATATATACTCTATACCTTGTGAAATAACCTTCTTGTACTATCACACCCTAGTCCTACCATAGTTACACCATAGTCCTGCCCTATAGATACTATAGGAGGTGTCTCTTACTATATCTTACCATATATACTCTATACCTTGTGAAATAACTCTCTGGTACTATCACACCCTAGTCCTACCATAGTTACACCTTAGTCCTGCCCTATAGATACTATAGGAGGTGTCTCTGTCTTCAACACTATATCTCACCATATGTACTCTTAACCTTGTGAAATAACTCTCTGGTACTATCACACCTTAGTCCTACCATAGTTACATCATAGTCCTGCCCTAGAGATACTATAGGAGGTGTCTCTGTCTTATATCAATACTATATCTTACCATATGTACTCTATACCTTGTGAAATAACCCTCTTGTACTATCACACCCTAGTCCTACCATAGTTACACCATAGCCCTGCCCTAAAGATACTATAGGAGGTGCCTCTGTCTTATATCAATACTATATCTTACCATATATGCTCTATACCTTATGTAATTACCCTCTTCTACTATCACACCCTAGTCCTACCATAGTTACACCATAGCCCTGCCCTAAAGATACTATAGGAGGTGCCTCTGTCTTATATCAATACTATATCTTACCATATTTGCTCAATACCTTATGTAATTACCCTCTTCTACTATCACACCCTAGTCCTACCATAGTTACACCATAGTCCTGCCCTATAGATACTATAGGAGGTGTCTCTGTCTTATATCAATACTATATCTTACCATATATACTCTATACCTTGTGAAATAACCCTCTTCTACTATCACACCCTAGTCCTACCATAGTTACACCATAGTCCTGCCCTATGATACTATAGGAGGTGTCTCTTACTATATCTCACCATATATGCTCTATACCTTGTGAAATAACCCTCTTGTACTATCACACCCTAGCCCTACCATAGTTACACCATAGTCCTGCCCTATAGATACTATAGGAGGTGTCTCTTACTATATCTCACCATATATGCTCTATACCTTGTGAAATAACCCTCTTGTACTATCACACCCTAGTCCTACCATAGTTACACCATAGTCCTGCCTTACTATACTATAGGAGGTGTCTCTGTCTTATATCAATACTATATCTCACCATATGTACTCTATACCTTGTTAAATAACTCTCTGGTACTATCACACCTTAGTCCTACCATAGTTACACCATAGTCCTGCCCTAAAGATACTATAGGAGGTGTCTCTGTCTTATATCAATACTATATCTTACCATATATGCTCTATACCTTGTGAAATAACCCTCTTGTTCTATCACACCCTAGTCCTACCATAGTTACACCATAGTCCTGCCCTAAAGATACTATAAGAGGTGTCTCTGTCTTATATCAATACTATATCTCACCATATATGCTCTATACCTTGTGAAATAACCCTCTTGTTCTATCACACCCTAGTCCTACCATAGTTACACCATAGTCCTGCCCTATAGATGCTATAGGAGGTGTCTCTGTCTTATATCAATACTATATCTTACCATATGTACTCTATACCTTGTGAAATAACTCTCTTGTACTATCACACCCTAGTCCTACCATAGTTACACCATAGTCCTGCCCTATAGATACTAAAGGAGGTGTCTCTGTCTTATATCAATACTATATCTTACCATATGTATCAATACTATATCTTACCATATGTACTCTTGTACTATCACACCCTAGTCCTACCATAGTTACACCATAGTCCTGCTACCATAGTCATAGATTTCTTAGAGATATGATTTTAATTCCAGATTGAAGATGATGTTGCACAAGATAAACACAGAAAGGAGGCTTTATCCAAATCTCTTAGAGCAACCCTAGAAGAGAATAAGGACTGCAGCATTCAGCATAGATACTATGTTAGTCTGCCAAATGAACAGCACCAAAACCACTTAGTTGGAGAGGTATGAAATTGATTTAGTTAATTAATTCAAAAACTAATTTGAAACTCAAATGTTTCTGGGGTATGAATCATTATACACTTGTTTTTCAAAGAAATTTTAGTTGTTTATAGACTATTTGACATTTTACTTTATTATACTTCAATAGATTTTTTTCTATATAAAATACAGGTAAACATTTTAACTATTTCATCTTGATTCGGTAAAGTACTATTTCCCTAGGGTAATAGTACCGTAATAACATTTCACAGGGTTTTTAAATGATTGGCAGAAGGCGTGGATAAACGTACACTGTAAAGAGTGCATGGAGTGGACAGAAGGCATGGCTTTAGTGATTCAGTATAATAAAACAATTGTTCACTGGTCATTCGGAAAAAAGTACATTTGTTTCCCCTCGGTACTTACCATTTTCCTAGGCGTGTTGCGCCTCGTGAAATAGTAAGTAACTTGTGGAAACAAATGTACTGTTTCCCTCATGACCAGTAAACAATTGTATAATGTATTAACACAACTATTCTACCATGTAGTTTTCAAAATACATATAGTATACTATTATATACGTGTATGTACTATTTTACTCTATACATTTCTATACATGTAATTTTGTAAACTTTATTTGTATGAAGCATAATTATTGTACTATAGGTCTTAACCAATTATTGTAATTGTGTTTGAACCAATAAATATTATTGTTATTATTAAATGTAGGGTATAAGTAGTTTTTTTCGCGAGTTGAACATTTCTTGTTTTTCTAGATAAAAAAGGTGCATTTATTCTCGTGTAATATAATTTTTCCGATTTCATCTCAAAGTTGTTACTAGCAATATATAAATTAATATTTTGCATGTTCTTATCTTCGTGTCTCGTTGCTGACAGCAAATGAAGCGAAAATTAAATCACTGTGAAAGATAAACACATTTGGAATTATTTCTATATTTTAAGGTAGTATCTGAATCTTAATATAATGAAAATAACTTGTTGATTTTGAGGTTTTTTTTCTATATTATACGCGTACATTAAATAATTATTTCATTAACAGACTCAGCAAATTTAACATCATATGTTTATAGAATAATTAGAATGAGAAGAGTAGGATTGATATTCATGTGCTTATCTTATTACAGGCTGGCTGCTTAATACAACCTGTGGAAGAAACCATCAAAAAATTTATTCAGACCACAGTGTTTGAGCAAAACATCACCAGCACAAAGGAAATGAGGTTGCTTGTTGAAATGCATGTCAGACAACGTTTCCAGGACTCAACTTTACCACCAAAGACAAACAAAAGGTTCTGGCCATCAATCAAGGATCTGCAGAACCATATTGCATTTGCCTTACGGAAACAAAGAAACAGCACTTTGGATCAGGTATTTTAGATTTTACTAGGTGTTTGAAAAGTAGAATTATTTAAAGGGACATGTTTTCAATTGGATGTTACACTAACAATAATGTCAACACTTCTTGAAACTGCATATACTGTGCAAAAACAGCAATTTTAGATTCTTAATGACTGACTACAGGTTAGAATCTAGAATACATAGAATACATAGAATTTACAATGATGAAGATTATTTCATATAAGATTTAAATTCTGCTATTCTACTGGTGTAAACAGGATCACATTTTGTATTCAGCAATACTGAAATTTGTCATTAAATACCAAAATATTGCCAGGAAATACCATATATTGACTGCTGAAGCATAAAGCAATTTTTCACAAACTTATAAAACATAACCATGGTTTGTAAAATATTACCTTTTGTGGGGAGACATATTGTTTTTATCCTACATGTCTGTCTGTCTGTCTGTCTGGAGTTTTTTATTCACCAGGCTTTAAGTTGTAGATTCATTTCTCTAATGACTAAACATAATGACAATATTTTGGCTTAAAATGTAAAGCTATTGTTGAACCAACATTTGTGGATAAAATTTGTTTAAACATGGTCTAACACTGAGCATCTTTTCTGAGCATGTCACTATTTTTTTTAAAATGCAAAAATATTGATACCTAAATATTATAATGTTATCCAATAAATAATGATGACGTAAAAAATCATTTTCAACGTCATGGTAACTGTAATATTCATTTTATAACATTTCCTGTACTTTTTTCAGGGGAGATAATTTATATGAAATGTATAGGGAAAATTCAGTTTTCTTTGAATATTTTGAAAAAATGATCGGTGACCCCATGTTTTTATCATTTGAATTTGTAGAACCACTAAAAATGAAAGTTCTGACAAAGCATAAGAAAAATCTATCCTGTGGATTTTTTTTATTATTAAAATGTATTTTTCCCTATGTAAACCATATAAAAATAGCCAATTTCAAGCAGTTTTTGGAGGGTGTGATAGTACCAGAGAGTTATTTCACAAGGTATAGAGTATATATGGTAAGATATAGTAAGAGACACCTCCTATAGTATCTATAGGGCAGGACTATGGTGTAACTATGGTAGGACTAGGGTGTGATAGAACAAGAGGGTTATTACATAAGGAATAGAGTACATATGGTAAGATATGGTTTTGATATAAGACAGAGACACCTCCTATAGTATAGTAAGGCAGGACTATGGTGTAACTATGGTAGGACTAGGGTGTGATAGTACAAGAGAGCTATTTAACAAGGTATAGAGTACATATGGTAAGAACTAGGCGGGAAAGAAGTGAGATTGGAACCAGAAGAAACAGCTGAAACATCCAATGATGTTCTCAGCACTGCTGGTAAGGACAACTCATTATAAATATTGATAGGATTGAATGCCATCATCACAATTTCTTGTAACATAGCTCTACACATATCATATGACATTTTTCATTGTCACATACACCACAAACACTTCATATACAATATCAGATTAACATCCACTCTGGCCATCTATAACATCCACTCAAGACTCTATCTTCATACACAATACTATATATATGCATAACAATATAAATCTCCATGTTCATTTGGTCACAACTTCCTCTTTACCAAGTAATTTGGCAATGAAAGACTTTGTTGCATAAACTTTTATTTTTAAATAGCTATTTAATATAATATGTAATAAAGATTTACATTTTATGACAAAAATCTTAGATGTTGAAAAATGTGATAACTTAACTGATTTTAGCCAGTATGACTCTGTTTCTGACTTGATTTATCGCCTCAGTAACCTAGTTATTATTATTTTTAGTTGATTCTTAAATTATTGTTTTACTTTATCTTTACAGATGAAGCAGTTCAAGAAAAAGACAAAGAACCTTGTGTTTTCTATACAGCTGGTAGTATAATCATTAATTTGTTTATCATTAATTTGTTCATCATCAACTGTTATTAGGAGTTCTACATATTGGTTGGATTTTATGTTAATTTAACAATTTTATATACAACCACAAAAATGATATAACATACACAAGAAGACTTTTGCAGTTTGTGACGAACATGGTGTGTTATGTTTAACTATATATTTATCATGTTTATCAATGCATGTTTTTGTGTGTTTTAGAAGATGTAACTGATACAACAGCGCAAACAGCCAAAACTGCAACAGTACAAATAAACAACAGTAGGTTGCTATAAAAATAATTTATGAAATAATATGGAGTAAATGAACACAGAGTCCACAACACATATGTTAATTCTAAATGCAATTAATTGTTATGAGCTGTATGGCCATTTCGGAAAATTATTCCTCATCAGCAACACTAGGACCCAAACATAGGAAATCCACCATATCAAAAGATGTTTAAAATGCATAAAACCAAAGGAAATCCAAATAAATATAGCTAAGAGCAAAACTACGATAGAGGTTTAAGAATTTACACAAATTTAGATAATGGTTATAAACAAAGTGTACACATGAGAAGTAATCTCATTTACAAGTACACCACATCTAAAACACTTTCTGTTTTCCAGATGGTCTAGTGGGGGTATCTTAGCACGACTTGATGTTACCCCTCGTTATTTATTGCAGAAAAAAATGTTTTGGAAGGTGGGGCATTATGACCTCTAGACATTTTCCTGTTTATAAAATGTTTGGGTTTTTGTTCTTTTCAGAAAAGGTACAATTTACAGATGAGGCAAAAAGATTTAAAGAAAGAAAACTGATGCAATTGAAAAAAAGTTGTCCAGGTAGGTATTTAAGAATTTTGTTTGCTTACTCATTTAGATATTTTGCCTTTGACATATGCATATGTGAGAAAAAAAGTTTTGCATCATCCCACTTAAATGATCTATACTTTTTATGTATCATATGACAAAATACTCTTGATATACTTCAGTTTGCTCTTATATCTTCCAATGGTGTATCTAAATTCATTTAAAATTATTTTGATTTTTTTTATACGACGGCAAAAAAATTGCAAAAGTATAATGGTATGATGCTGGTGTCGTCTGCGTCGTCGTCTGTTAAATTTAGTGTAACCACAATAACTTTAGTTCTAGTTATCCAATTGCTATGAAATTTGACAATAATGTTCCTTACCATAAAAGGATGAATGGATTCATTTGGGGGTCCCCCTTTTATAGCGAATCAAATGTTTCATTCCCCAAAGCTGAACATCAAGGTACTTTGGTGTACTGGTGCTTAATCTATCTATAGAATGTTGTAATAATAGAAGCTTATCTTTAACATCAGTTAAACTTGCACCTTTATTGAAAATGAAAACTACTCATAGGTAGATGATTTTTACCTGAAAGAAAAAAAACTCCTATCTCTGAGAGATATTGCTTATATCTATGATTTTTTCAACTAAATAATATTTTTTTATGAATTTACTGTTTTAAACAACTCTTTGACATTTATTTGGCACATTTTCTTTTGTATAAATACCAATTTTGAGCTGTTTTGCCAATGTGAAATTTTCAACAGGTAAGTCTTTTATACTAGAAAAATTTTTCCTTCATACAACAAGATAATCTCCTCTCAATAGATGTGAGTTAAAACTGATCAGAGAGATCAACTTCCACTGTAACACATTCAATATGAGGATTAAGTACGGGTACTCCAAAGTATCTTAATGAGTCCCTGTTCAGCTTGGGGTAATTAAACATTTTATTAGCTATATTTGTTTATTTATTTGTGGTCTGATTTTCAAAATCTTTTTATCATTGGACATGTTAATCGTTGTAAAAATCCCTGCCTGTGTTTTACAATCAGATTTGCAATATTTCCAACCATTTTGGGGGAAATAAGGGATCAAAGAGGCCCATAGCACCTGATGAGTTTTCCTTGATGATTGATGTATAAAAAAAAATCAAATATGCATTGAAAGTCCACCAAAGATTGCATGTGTCAAAAAGCTTTTGTGAGTCCACCATGAGCTGCATGTGTTCAAAGCATTTGACAATCCATGTTGGGATGCAAAGATACAGGGTTCAACATGTTGCAGTCGTATTTTTATTATTATTTGTTTTTAGATCCATTTCCTGGTGGTGGTCTTCTCAATCCACCAAAGAAGAACCTCTGTTTTGTCAACTCACTACTGCAGTGCCTTAGGTTGACTGACTTACACACTGTGATACAGCATCACAGGAATTGCAAGGGTTAGTATAATTCAAAAGAGCAATTAAAAAGGATTCATGAGTATAGAGTTGAAGTAGTTTGAAGAAGTTTTATATTTTTATGCAATGAAAAGAGCAGTATGTTGGGTAACAAACTGGAATTCACCAATAACTTTATAATTCAAATATTTTACTGTGTTTTTTTTGTTGATTCTGTGATGCTTAATTGGTCTCAATTCTGTTTTTTAAAATCTTAATTTTTCGTCATTTTTTTTTCAGCTTCAGAATCCTGTTTTATTTGCAGTCTCCAAGAATTTCTGGAAAATGCACCAATCAGTGCAGAACAGTTATGTGAACGAATGATTGGTAAGATGATATATAGTTCTTGTTGATTTTATGGGCGATATCTTAAATAAAAGGAACAATTTCTGACTCTATAATAAGTATTAAAAGTTGCTGGATTTTGGCTTTGAGTACTTTTCATTCATTACTTTTGTTTTTTGACCTTCAAATATTTTGTTTCAAATGCTGCTGATGAGAGGTTACTCCTTGAAATATGCATACACAGCATAACAAATTGTCATTTTTTGAAGCATTATTCCCATCTAAAAGATATCTTTCTTGCAGAAATATCCTGATTGACAGCATTTTATAAAATCATTCAAATACCGTATGATGCCTGTTTGACTTTCCTTATCGCGACCTTTTTTAATTTGTACTTGACTGGATTTGAATTGTATGCATTTTCAATTTGACTTTAAGGCTAATCCCAAAACAGCAAGCAGCCCCTTCTGGCCTTATTGAATGCTTCTGGCTGTTTTTCATTGTGGTCTGTTTAAATTGTCACTTTTTATGTTGGCTGTGTTGATCACATTCTTTTATTCCACATCTTATTATCCTCTTTATATTTCTTTCCTTATCATATTTGTATCAGAAAATAAATGAATAATTTGTTCTGTGATTAAATTTTGTATTATATTTGCAGCTTTTTGGCCAGATTACAAAATAGGAATTCAACAAGATAGTCATGAACTGTATACTAAAATAATGGAGGAAATTCAGGCCAAATGTTTTAGGTATGTTTATATTATTGTAACAGATGTTAAGTCCTGGAGTGGATGTTTTAGCTGTCTTGAGTGGATGTTGAACAGCTTGTATGATGTGTAAGGTGTTCATATAGCATCGATATATAATGTTCTATCTTGTAACAGATGTTAAGTCCTGGAGTGGATGTTGTAGCTGTCTTGAGTGGATGTTGACTTGATGTAGTGATGTAGAAATGTTGAACAGCTTGTATGATGTGTAAGGTGTTCATATAGCATCGATATATAATGTTCTTGTTGTATTTTAGATTGGTCCGCATGAGTGACAATCGCAGGATTTTTTATGGACAGTTACAATATTTATGTAAGTTAATTTATTGACACATCAGGTTGAACTTTGTGTAAAAGGGGACTTCTCATGAACTTTAAGTTTGAATATCATGATTGCTTTACACATATTCAACACTCTTTGTACTATAAAACTTTACTCGATTCTAGGGTTTTGCTGTCAAGCAGAATTTATTCATGTTTTTTGTTTCTTTTTCTTTTCTTTCTTTTTAATTTGCCTTTTTACTCTTAAAATACTTTTACTTAGTTTTTGGTTTAGAAATACATGTAGTTTAATCTGAGAATCATTATGTAATGGGTAATGCAAATACTTTCTATGCCTGACATTCATTGTCTTTGGTATCTGTATATTAGTGTAAATGCTTAATATTTGATGCAGGTTTTATTTTTACAGATTGTTGCAAGTTATGTGGGTCTACATCTTGTACCACAGAGTTGTTTTCGGACCTTTCACTTTCCATTGTAAAGGTAATTTCTCATAGAATGTGAAACCCCAAAAAATGTTTAATCAGGCTGGAAATCTACATGACACGAGAGCCGGTGGTGCAGTGGTTAATGGGTCGGGCTACTAAAACCAAGGTTCGTGGTTTGATCCTCATCTTGGCTGAGAATTTCATGAACCAATTTTCCTACTCTCTCTTGACACCATTTGCAAGGATGGTCTTAAGAATCAATGCTTGTCCTTCAGAAGTGACCAAAAAAGATGGTCCTTTTAATGGGGAGAGCATTGATACCCTGTGCACGTTAAAGACCCCTTTGTAGAGTTCGATAGGAGTAGGCTCAATGGGGCCACTACAAAGGCTGCACTGGCAAACTGCAAACAGGAGAGGGATTTATAGAGGCATTAAGATTGTTTACTAATCCAGAATAAATGAATATGTTTAAACTAACTACATGACTACATGACTTTGTGCAAATAAAATCAAGTTGATTTATTGATTTGCCTGATGGTTGCTGAAGATGTAAATCAAGTTTCAGAACAGACATTACTAAATAAAACATTTGATTATAAGTTATCTGGTCAACTTAAGTTTAGTACTATGAATTTGTTTCATTTAACAAGCAAACAGTGAGTGAACTATTCTTTTTTGCTTGACATAAAAAAAGGAAACAATTTATATATATTAAATGAATATGCACTTATTATAAAGTTCCAAAATTGAAAATTGTATTTGTGTATCATCTACTCATAAATGACTTTCAGATATTTTTATACCAATGTAGTATAGATATCCTTTGATTATTTTCTAAAACTTGACTAAAAGGTTACCTCTGATGTTAACGTGTCTGTTGTGAAGTTGACCAACCTATTCTTTCATTTCAGCATCAGACAGTAGGCCAATGCTTGGATGCCTACTTTAGTGTGGAAGTGCTAGATAAACGGTGTATGCGGTAAGCTATTTTCTCTCATTTTTATCTTAGGCTTGACACTCTCTGTGATAATGGTTTTTCAACATTATAATTCTATAATTTTATTTTTTGCTTGCACAATCTGTTGTCTGCCTAACAGATTATACAATGTGCAAGTTAAGGTTCAGGTTATACCAAATAAACAAGATAGTTTTTTTTCAGTAATTCCTTAATTTAACTTAATTTTTTGTCTCTTTCCACAGCTGTGGAAAAAATACTGAACATAGCCGAAAACTCCAACTGAAAACAATACCAAAGAATTTGGTGGTCCATCTGAAGAGGTAAATACATGTATTTAATAATCTGTATATAGATACATGTACTATAGAATTTTTTTTTCTTCAAATGAATTTGTAATTATACAAAAAGACATTGAAGGATGGGAAATCTGGTGTTGAGAAATTCAAGTTTTGACGAGGAAAGGATAGCATAAAATTAAAAACCATACAATGTATATACTTACATGGATTTACTTACATTCATGGGTATCATTTACCCTGTTTTCATAAAAAAGACATTTTGCTTGATTTTTCATTTCATGTTTTGCATATATTGCAACGTAAAGATAGCACTTTGTTAGATTCTTATTTTCATGATTTTAAATACCCACAAAACCATGAAAATTGATACTTCACAAATAATAATAAAAAAACCACATACATGTATATTAAAAATTAAGAAAATAAAATATTTATTTTGTAGGTATAAGAACATTTTAAAGGTTAAAAAATAAATAAACACTGCTACAATTATAAAATATTAGATAAAATACATGCAATTATGCCCTTTTTCTTTTATTTAGGTTTACCAATAGAAGTACCAAAATCATGAAAAAAATAGATATCCAAATAAATCTGAACATGCGGCAATATGTGGTAGAGAGTGGGGTAAGTAGGGCAAGTAATCATTTAGGACACAACAACTCAATTTCATCTTTGATTAAGAAGTTCATTATTCCAGATATCAAAATAATGCAATGTACACAAAAAAATTAGACCATAAAATATATTTTTTTTCTGATACTTAAACCTAAAAATAATAGTAAGGACGTTAAGCAAGCATACGTGTACAGGTACGGGTACTTGTAAAAGGGAAAATCCCATACTTTTACTGGGTATTAGGTGATCGGTTTTTGACTTCCAGTAAATTCTACACGTAGCTGAAACTTGTAACATCGCTGCTACATGTACCTGCTAACTTATACAGTTTATTTTCCAAACGCCCTTAATTATACAACCAGTTATGCATGTATGACACTGTCTTCAGTATTTGATTCATACTACAGACTAAAAATAATTAATTTAAAATTTATTTGTTGCAAAATATGGATCGCAAGATTGACTGCCATGAGGTCTATTTACCCGTTCCAGTACACGTACCTGTAGCTTAAGCTTATTCTAATGAAAAATTATGTGTACATGTACGTCTATCTACATGTACACGCACATATACACATAGGCTTGCTTAACCTTTCTAATTAGTATAAACATGATAAATACATGTATATATATAAACTTTTATAAATGTCTGAAAGAAGTAGGCAACATATCAACCTATGTCGGATGTACATGTATTTGATGTTGTTGTGCACCATTTTAGAAGTTCATAAAAATTAACTTATATATATATTTAAGAAGTTCAGAAGATTCGATAAGGAATACAGTCATGCAAATATATGAATTATATGATACTAGGGTAATAAGAAAACAAGAAAACTTTTACTAAACTGTTAAGAAACAAAGTGGATAAAAAAAATGCAAAGTTATTAAATATAATCATACAACAAAGTCTAAATATTTAAGGCATAATCCTACATTGATATATGCAGCCCTATTATCATGCAACATTAAGAATTTTGAAAATAGTTAACCATATATTATTTGTTAACAGGAAGAAGAATACAAACTTGACCTTTTTGGCATTGTTGTCCACAAAGGCCAGACCATGAATACTGGTCACTATATTGCAGTAGTTAAATTTGGTACCGAGTGGTACAGAGTAGATGACATGAAAGTATGTACATACATGTATTTGGTTTATTTAAAAGTTAATTTCTTTATTATCAATTTATCTTTTAACATACTTTATATCATTGCCTTTCCTTGTAAAAATATCACGACTTGAGTTTTTTAAGTTGCTGTACTTTAAGGTTGAAAGTAACCAAATTTTAAAATAATATTTTGTAAGATAGTACATCTTGTAAACCTTCATCAGATTATCAGATCAAAGTTGGGGTTATTGTTTATTTTATCCTGATTTTCACCCTTTAAAATCAATGCTGCTTTATGTGATCATTATTCTCTTTAACTTACTTAGTTAAAGATTAGGATGTAAAAGTTAAAAAAATAATATCATAAAATTTCTATTGACAATGTTACAATGTAAAAAGATTGCATAAGGAACTTTAAAATTTACTTTTACATGTTTTGGTAACATCCCATCCTAACCATAGTTTATATGACTTGTTTCATGTACATGCTATTGCAATTTATTACTAGAATGTTGGTTTTTTTTTTTCAGATAACCAAAGTATCAACAAACTTTGTCAATGTCATTGATGGACAGCCAACAATTTTGATGTATAGGAGTCTAAAAAGACCATGCACGAAGGAATATTAATTATTCCAAGGCCACATGTAGTCTATGATGGATATTCAAGTTTTGTTCTTTGAATTTATTCATATACATTGTACATATATGCACAAGGAATTGAAAAGACGTTTTTTCTTGAGCAGATCTTAATTAAAGTGACTCACATGTACATTTATAATTTGATTATAAAAAAAAATTAGCCAGCCTCTAATTTACAAACAAAATAGGAAAGTCAAAAAGAAATTACTATTCGGATTGTGTCTATTATCTTTCAAATATTTATTTACAAAAAAAGATTTTTTTTAAATTGGAAAAAGATTTTTTGTAAAAAAGGGAGCGTCAGAAATTATCTAGTGTGTATCAACTATTTGACAAGAATTAATTTGAAAAAGAATATTTTAAAAAAGGTACCAGAAATGTAAAAAGTTATATTTTTTGTCAAATTTATGCTCCTTATTCTTTAATGAAGATTCTGAAATTTAATTCCATATATTGATTTGTGGTTAGGAACATCATTCTCAAATTTTATAGCAATTTTACATCACTATATAAAAAAAACAATTGGACAACTTTTACTCAATGCTTCATCATACAATTATAAGTCCGTAGATTTTTTTGTGGTTGTCTAAAAATCTACAGACACGATGTGATTTTTGGCAATGATCCTAAGTGTAAGTCTGTTGTAGAGGTTTTATAGACATAAAAGAGCCAATTTTGATCTGGGATGATTATGAAAGCACTTTGTTTATAACATGTATACATACAAATTCAATGTTAATGTAATGGGTTGATTTGCACTTGTCAATTGAGAAAATTTTATCTGATGAATTGTTTAAAGTAACAGTTTTTAATGTAATTATGTATATTGTTTTCACTTGAACTTAATGTACATGTATATCACTGTTAGCATTATAGTGGTCTTGATAGCATCACTATTCTTTATGTACGATAATAAGAATGATAATTTGGATGTGTTTAATTTTTAAACAAAATTATAGAGGTTTTGATCTATTGCCTACTGTCACTTGTATTATTAAATATTTGATTTTTTTTAAATACTGTACAATCATCTATAGATAATTTGCTGCTACATAATATTGTTTAAGAGGGGGTCGCATCTTATAATTTTGATTTAATTAAAATTATTTTTTATTTATAACAATATCAATTTCTGAATATTATATAATGTTGATTATTTTAAAGAGGAAAAGCTGTTGCTTGCTTAAACCTTAAGCTGATTAAGCTTCACATAAGTGTCTATAGTAGTAATTGTCATGGACCCCTGATTAGGGCTATCACGCTTAGAAGATACCTTTTATGACTTAAGCTCTAGGTGAGGGATAGCCCCTTGTTTTAATGCCTATTCCGTGAACTGGTTAAGAAATTGTATTATTATTATTTGGTAGAAAAAAAGATTTAAAAATTAATATCTAAACATCTGTTTATTGTACATTTGTTATATTGAATAATAAAATAATTTAAAGTGTGCTGTTTTGTTACAAAAGTTACTTAAATGGAATATTGGTACTCTGTTTTAAACATAGAAGTTCCTTATTGCAGAGTTAGTTTCTCATGATCGAGATTGATTGAACTCTTTTTATCCTCGGTCATTATTCACTGTCTATGAAATTTTCACACTGGAGTTTGTGACAAAGTCAGTTTCACAGGAACATGTATTGTTGTGCATTGACACGGGGTTGACATGACTATTAGACCAACGTTATAAAAAAGATGCATCCCATACAATCACTAAAAAGTTCTTCGTTCATTATCAGCCACTGTGGAAAAATTCTAAATTATATTAGATGAAATGGTAAGTGATTGTTATGTTTTAATAGTGTTTGGCTGGTGGTAGTACTGAGATGATCACCGCAATATCATTATTATAGACGGTAAAGAGATGTGGAATAAATGTATGGGACACAACTATAACATAAAGAATACGGAATTTTAAAAATCACAATGGAAAACAGCCAGCAGTCTTCAACATGACCAGAGGTGGCTGCTCGCCATCTTGCATTGGCCTAAGACTAAAATTACAATTCATAAGTTTAAAAACCAACAAAAGACCCATTTCTGGACATAGAACAAGAAACAGATAGATGACAGAGACAAACAAAAGCTTTGACAAAATTCCTGGCTTAGGACAGGCACATATAAAATGTGGCAGGGTTAAAGTCATTTTTTGGGCCCAACCTTCCCCCTATAGATAATCTTGTACAAAGCACAAAAATAATATGTCTTTACAACTGTGTTGTGTTCTTCGTTACTACCAAAACCTAATATCGCAATGGAAGAGAGAGGTTTGGCACCATAAATTCTCATCACACATTCACTGTTATTATGAATTATAAGCCACAGCATCATGGTCTACTAGATATTATACTAGGTATTTTTATGAACTTCAGTGTAAGCATGGCATTCATGTATACATGACAAATGAAATGCCATAGAAAAGGGGGTGTTTATGACTAAAATGTGTGGCACTGTGTGCATTAGATGATGATGGGTGTTTATAGTTGTATCTATAGGTTGCAACTATTAAAAGAGTCGCTGTGTGCCATGGGTCACCCAAGCCCATGACACACCACTGCCAGAGTTAGCTGTTCAAGGTACATTAGAGATATTTTCTTGTTTATATCTTTTTGGAGCTTGGATGAACAAGACCCTTAATCCTGATACTCACAGAAACTACAATTAAGGACTAAATATACTAACATTTATGACTTGCTCAGATAGTAATTAGTTATGATAGTCTGAGATAATTAAACAAACTAAACTTTAATTTTCTCAGTGAAAGTCGACAAGAATATCAAAAACTAAAATTTAGCAAAAATTGGCAGCCTAGCTCCAAATCTAGTAGCTGTGGGCGACTGGGCTTCTGCTAACTAACTTTCTAACAATACCATTGTTAACTGTATTAAGGAAGTGTTATTTTTATATTGGAAAACACCTTCCATTATTTTTAGAATTTTAACATGGTTGATTTTAAAATCGTAACGGTTCGGACATGGAAAATTCCGGAAGGGTAGGACTATGGTGTTAAAAATCCGATACCTTGTCAAACACGGAAGCCAATGGAAGGTGCTTTCTATCACGTGGGAATCACGTGACCAAAATGGCCGCCTCCAGTGTTTTTCTGTGAACGATAGAAATTTGCCCTTTCAGCGGCTAATCTACCAGTTAAATGAAGTTTTTATGCATATTTTATCACAAATAGACAATATGAATTGACTTTATTGAGTTTAAAGGTGTCAAGATGAGCAAAGACAAAATTGAAGCATCGGGAACATCGAACCCCAAAGCCACCATCGACAACGAACAATTTCCATTCAAAATCTGTATCACAGATGTCGTTAAGCTACAATCACCGATTGAAAAAGAGTACCCCGATCATTGCATACCATCCAAATTTAAAAATCCAACAGCTGCCAAGGCGAAAAAGTTACAATTTGAAGTCATTGACCCAAGTCATTATGAACAGCAAGCACACATGGTTGCCTTTAGGATTAAAACAAGAGAACGGTTGAAAGCATGGATACACGCCCTGGCTATCCTTTACTATGATCATTATGGCAACAATCAACCAAATTATGATGTTCATTGGTATGACGATCCAGTCGAATGGGTACAATCACAAGATGGAAAATCTATATGCATTGACCTTACAGAAAACATGAAACTGCTATACAAGATAACACTTCACATTACGACTGGGGTTCTACAGGTCCAGGGGCATAGTAAAGACCTTTTTACAACGAGAGATTTCCCTCTGCTAAAAGAAATGGTTGATCTGACTTTATCATTATCTCTTGAAGAACTAAATAAGCACAATAGTCAGGATAGTAACAAGACAGAAGCTATTACACAGCAAACTGTACCCAAAACTGTAAATGAAGATAGTATGGACCAAAATGACAACATTATTAAGATTGACCACAAGCATGATAAGGTAACAAATGACCAGGTTACAAATTATTTAAATTCAGAGCCCACAGCTAGTGACATATGTAACGGAAAGCCTACACCAGTCATGCCAGTTATCAAACAAACCACCTTAACATTAACTTATGAAGACATTGCTAAACTTCAATCTAGTTTTGTTGATGCCCTGGAAAAAGTAACTCGTTCCCAATCTGACTTTATTAGGAAAGCAGAGTCTAGTTTTTCCTCTGCTATATCTGAGGCTCTTAACCCTATTGTTACAGCAGTTGACAAACTACAAAAACAAATAAATGGCTTTCAAAAGCTTAATCAAGAATCAATTACCAGGGAAAACAGCCCACACCCAAAGGTAGTGTCACAACTAGAAAACAAGATAAAAGAACTGCAGACAGAGGTGGAAACTTTACAATTGAATAAGCACAAGGCAGCTAATCAATACTTTGAATTAGAAAGTGAATATAAAGTGGAAAAAACAAAGCTCACGGAATTTAATTTAAAGAGTGAGAACACTATCAGAATTTTACAAGACGAGAATAGAAGGCTAGATGAAAAACTTAAGTCAGAAAGTGAAGAAGCCCAGAAGTTGCGAGAAGAAATTAAGAAACTAAGACAATCGAATGACACACAATTTGAAGAAATCATGTCGCTCAAATCCCAGCTATCGAGCATGTTTAATCCAGCTCAGTATCAACAGGATGCCAGCCAATCCACTGAAAATCAACACAATAGATCCACTAGTAGACCAAAAGCACTTCTAATTGGAACATCAAACACACAGGGAATAAATGAGGCAAGACTATTACCGGAAGTAGACATTACTAAGATCATTGCATACACTTTAGATGAAACTGTTAGCGTAGTGCAGGATTTCAAATCGGAACCTGACATTATTATATTACATTCCTTGACCAATGACATAAAATCAATTGAACCGAATGAGTGTCTGAAGAAGCTCGATATAGTGATCACAACAGCTAAAAGAAAATGGGACAAAGTAAAGTTCATAGTCTCTCTAACAACACCAAGATTGGACAATAAGGCGCATAGAGTAAACTGTGAAATATTAGATGCACTCGTTAAAAGCAAATACTTAGACAACACGAATGTTTATGTCTCAGAGAATTCAAACATGTGGCATGGTTCAGTACCTGTAGGACACTTGTTAAAGGAACAGGATAATATTCACTTAAACCAAAGAGGATGTTCAATGTTGGCCTCAAACATCAAATATGCGTTGAAAACAATGTTAGGACTTAAGCCACAATATAGAGCCAGCACTCCAAACCGCTTTAAAGGTTATAGAGGAAATGGTAGAAATAGTTATGCTGTCAGGAGGGGCAGATACTAATTGTAGTATTGTATTGTAACATTACTAGTTCTGAAAATAAGTGTAAATTTATATTTTTAATTCTGTTAATTTTGATTCAAGTTCAGATTAGTAGAGGTGGTTCGAATAAGTTAGAACGCAAACAAACAAAGAAGTAATATTGAGCAGTAATTAATAGAATTTTATACTTCTTGTTTTCTGCTGGTTTTTTTTGTGTTCTGTTTTGTTTAAGAAAGTAAAGCAAGAGTCAAGTTAAAAGGAATAACTTCTTTCTTAGCTCAAATCTTTTTGATTTCTTTTTTAGATAAAAGTTTTCTTTGTTTTGATTTCTAGTCAGAAAATTTCCTTTTATTCCAAATCAGAGAGTTTATAATTATTGATAATGAATAGGAAAAGGGATTATGAAACATGTTTGAGAATGTGTTATTGGAACTTAGGAGGAGTAAATTCACATAATGTTAATAAACTTAGTGATGATATCTTTTTAAAAGAAATTGAGAATTTTGATATTGTTATTTTAGGTGAAACTCATGTTGGTAATAATGAAAATTTGTTTATAGAAGGATTCACTTACTTTCCTGTATGTAGACCAATATCGACAAATGGAAGATACTATGGTGGTCTGGGTATTTTTAGAAAAAATTCAATTAAAGATTATATTAAGATATTGCCCACAAAATCAAATGACTATCAATGGATTAAATTTGAAAAAGATTTTTTTAATCTACAGAAAGATGTCTATTTATGTGCAGCATATATACCCCCTGCAAATTCATCATACTATATAAAACATGAATGTGATATTTTACAAACTATAGAGAAAGATATTATAATGTATAAACAGAAGGGGGATATATTACTATGCGGTGATCTTAATGCACGCACATCTAACGAAGCCGATACTATTGTTGGTGATGACTCCTTGTATCTTCCTTTGTCAGATTCATACCAACCAGATTTTAGTTTAGGGGATAGAAGAACCTTAGATTTAACTTTAGATGAGAGAGGTAAAGAACTGTTAGATATTTGTATTGGTAATCAGTTGAGAATTGTCAATGGTAGATGTATTGGTGATTTATTTGGGAAATACACTTGTTTTAATACACATGGTCAAAGCACCGTTGATTACCTTATTACAAATGAAAATTTTTTTAACCAAATTTTATACTTTGAGGTTTCTGATTTTTTATCAACTTTTTCAGACTGTCATTGCAAGATATCATGGTCAATATTAGCAAAATTTCAAATAAAAGAAAAATCACAAACTAAAATTCATAAAGCACCATTAAACTATAGATGGAATGAGAAGTCAGCTCTAAAATTTCAGAATATTCTTGCATCAGATGAGTTTCAAAAGAAAATAGGTAAATATATTGAACAGGATGTGAAAGAATCACCAGATAATATAAATAAATTGGCTGATGACCTAAATGAAATCTTTATTTCAACGGCTAAATTGTCTTTAAGTAAACCTTCTAATAAAAAGAGGAAAAAAAATAAAAAATGGTTTGACCATGATCTTTTTAATATGAGACAAAGTCTCATTTCAGCAGGTAAACTCTTTGCCAGTTTTCCTAAGGATCCATTTATAAGGGGTAGATACTTTAAACTTTACAGAAACTATAATAAAAACAGAAAATTTAAGCGAAAAAAATACAAAGAGTCACTAATAAATAAATTAGATGACTTAAGGGTAAATAATCCTAAAGAATATTGGAATTTAATTAATGAAATACAGGAGCGAAAGAAGGATAACTGTGCTTTAAATATTGAAACTAATAAGTGGTTTGATCATTTTCAAAATTTACACACTGCTGTTGATGATAAATTTAAGGAAAGGCTTGAAACTGTTGAGAAATTATTGAATGAAAAGGAAAAACTATCTACTTTAAATGAGTTGGATACAGAAATATCAAATAAAGAAATATGTGAAGCAATATCTAAATTAAAATGTGGTAAGGCAAGTGGGCCTGATCTCATATCTAATGAGATGCTTAAATCAAGTCAATCTTTTATATTACCTTGTCTTCATAAAATTTTTAATCTATGTTTAAAGAATGGGGTGTATCCTACATCCTGGGCAAATGGATATATTTCACCCATATTTAAATCTGATGATCCATCCAATCCAAATAATTATAGAGGTATTACTATTACCAGTAATATTGGTAAATTGTTTAACAATATTTTAAACTCAAGACTTGAAGTTTTTTTAAAGACTCACAATTTGATTGACCCATCTCAAATTGGATTTACAAAAAATGCAAGACCTGCAGATCATGTATTTATTTTAAAAACATTACTGGAAAAATACTGTCATCATAAAGATGGTAGATTATATTGTTGCTTTGTAGACTTCAACAAAGCCTTTGATAGTGTTATTCATAGTGGTCTTAAACTAAAACTGTTACAACTTAACATAGGCACCAAATTTTATAAAATTATATCTGCAATGTATGAAAAAAGTCAGGCAAGTGTTAAAACAGGAGATACTTTGACAGAATCTTTTTTCATTAAATTAGGAGTTCGACAGGGAGATAGTTTGAGACCTGCATTATTTAAGATTTTTATTAATGATCTTCCAAGTTATTTACAGTCTTGTATAGATGAAGTATCACTTCATGTTCAAAAACTTAACTGTTTAATGTATGCTGATGATGTTGTGATATTTTCTAAAACACCCGAAGGTCTACAAGAAAGACTAATAAAGCTCGAAATGTTTTGTAATGACTGGTGCTTAAAAGTGAATATTAAAAAGACAAAAATAGTAATTTTTAATAAAGCTGGTAGAAAAATTCAGCATTCTTTCCATTTTCAAAATAATTTAATTGAATGTGTTTCTAGTTATAGGTACTTAGGCGTTTATTTTACTGCATCAGGGTCTTTTCATTTAATGAGGAATGAACTTTATAACAAAGCTCTAAAAGCATATTATAAGTTGAGAGGTGATTTTTTAAGCTTGAATCCAAGTGTCAAGTCTTGTCTACATATATTTAACCATACACTTCAGCCGATACTGTTATATAATTCAGAAATATGGGGTAGCTATTGTGCATCTATTGCTAAGATCAGGTCATCTTTTAATTATGAAAATATTTACAAAAATGTACAGTGTGAAAAACTTCACATTAAATTTATTAAAAATATATTAGGTGTTAATAAAAAGAGTGTCAATTTTGCTGTTTTATCAGAGGTTGGTAGATTTCCATTATATTATGATATTATCAAATCAATACTAAGATATTGGTTTAGGTTAGAGAATATTTCTACTGAATTTATATTGTTAAAAGATGCATATCTTTGTAGTCAAAACTTAGATAGTCACAAAAAATGGTCTTGGTATACATTTGTAACCAAATTATTGAAAAGTTTAGATATTGATACAAGTAAAAGAAGTTGTAAAAAGGGAACTTTTAATAATCTCACTGAAAAACATCTAAGAAGTAAACTGATTGAAAACTGGCATGTTCAAAGAGATGAAAAACTTGATGGAAAGCTTTCTACTTATTTGAAGTTTAAAAATAATTTTTGTTTTGAAAATTATCTTAATTGTGTTAAAGATTTTAACCAGAGAAAGGCATTGTGCAGATTTAGAATTTCTGCACATAGATTACAAATTGAAACTGGCCGGTTTAGTAATACTCCAAGATCACAAAGAATTTGTCAAAAATGTTCATCCGGAGATATTGAAGATGAAATTCATTTCTTATGCTCGTGTCAATTTTTTGAAGTTAAAAGAGCTGATTTATTTAATTTGGTCTCAAACAAATATCATAATTTTTCAAATCTAAACACTCTTAATAAATTCATTTTTTTAATGACTTTGGAAGACACTCAGATTTTAAATGTTGTTGCTAGATTTATCATTGACAGTAACATTTAATAAAAGGTGTGTTTTTTTGTTTTTGAAAATAGATGTTGTAAATTAGATACTATTCTATGTTTTATGTGTAAGTTGATTGTATTTGTTAAACTATCAATTAATATGTTCTTTCTCTCATTGTTGTAATCTCTTATTGCTCCTCGTGGGCTCCTGATCTGGAATAAAATGATGTTTATGTTATCACGTCCGCATTAACTGACGTATTAGATGGGGTGTGTTAAAGGGGGAATCCTACTGAAAACGTGCTTAAAAACGGCCCTAAACGAAGCATTAGTTAAAACTATCATCAAACACAATACGCTAGAAAATAAAGTACACATACAATCTTTTGCTTAACACGTTTCTGTCATGTAAAATCTCCTTTGCTGTTAGATATAATGTTATTTTGTGTATGCAATTTAACATGTTTAATGCACAAGAGCAATTGTTAAAAACAAGATTAGTATATTCTAAATTGTTTCACTTAAATTACTCTCAATTTTCATCTTAAAGTTTAATAAATATAAATTCTTTGAAAAAAATATTAATATGAATTCAGGCGTAGCAAAATTTATTGTCTGGAACTTTGTTGTCATTTGAAACATTTGTATGTATTTGCAGGAATGATGGGTAGACCAAGTGTTATTATTGCCAGGGAGGAACTTCATGCATTTCGATCTGCCAATTTCTCAGTAAAGAAGATGTCTGAACTGTTTGGCTGTTCGACAAAGACTATAATTCATAGACACCAAATAGAGGAAGGACTCGGGAAAAATTACAGCACTATAACAGATGATGCCCTTGATGACCACATGAAAGACTTGAAATCGTCTTTTCCTAATGCAGGAGCACAGGTATATTTTTGTCTCGCCTGCGAAGCAGAGCGGGACATAGGTGTTACTTTACCGGCGACGGCGGCGGCGACGGCGGCGTTAACTTTTTGGAAAAGTTTTATGAGCACCTCCATATCTCAAGAACTATAGGTCCTGGGTTGATGAAACTTGGTATGCATATGCCCCAGTAGTAGCTTAGCACAGTTGCATCCCCATCTTTGGACCTTGACCTTGATTTTCCGGTTGAGTGACTTTGACAATTTTCAATACATATAATAGCAATGAAAAAGTTTTGCGAGCACCTCTATATCTCAAGAACTATAGGTCCTAGGTAGATGAAACTTGGTATGCATATGCCCCAGTAATACCTTAGCTCAGTTGCATCCCCATCTTTTGACCTTGACCTTGATTTTCCGGTTGAGTGACTTTGACAATTTACAATACATATAATAGCAATGGAAAAGTTTTGCGAGCACCTCCATATCTCAAGAACTGTAGGTCATAGGTTGATGAAACTTGGTATGCATATGCCTCAGTAGTAGCCTACCACAGCTGCATCCCCATCTTTTGACCTTGACCTTGATTTTTCGGTTGAGTGACTTTGACAATTTTCAATACATATAATAGCAATGGAAAAGTTTTGCGAGCACCTCCATATCTCAAGAACTATAGGTCCTAGGTTGATGAAACTTGGTATACATATGCCCCAGTAGTAGCTTAGCACAATTGCATCCCCATCTTTTGACCTTGACCTTGATTTTCCGGTTGAGTGACTTTGATTATTTTTATTGCATATATTTGCAATGTTTAAGTTCTATAAACATCTTTTGATCTCAGAAACTGAAAATCCATGTAAATTCAAAATATAGTGGAAGTAAGAAAGAATAATTATTTCTGATGATGCCGGCAGGCCAGACATACTTTAGTGTTAACTCTTGTATTTTAAAGGGATCCTGAAGATTTAGTTAAAGATTCCCTGAAACCAGTTGATCCTGAAGGCACTCATGAAAGGTGGAGATCGGCTGTGCACAGAAGAGAGTACAATGTCCCAACACCAAACTTTCTGTGGCACCTAGATGGGCATATGAAACTCATAAGGCTTTTCCCACTTCTGGTTCATTAATATACGATAACATAACCCTCAGTCCATTTCATTCCACGAGGAACACACAGCTTCGTTAGGCTTTAGCCTTGATACAGAGGGGGGTTCCGACTCCTCTCCTCCAATTTCTTTAAAAAATGTTACGTATACCGGTATTATTTTCAACAAAAGTGGTCTTAAAATCACCCCTTTTGATCCCAATAGCAAATATGTGGATCCCTCTTTTTAAAACGCCTGTGTCCGCCACTGCTTTAGTGATTTCCTATAACCAACCATTTTGTTTTGGTTTTCTATATCCCTGTCTATGGTTTACCAAATGAGGTTTCTTTTATAAGGCGAACTATGTTAACAATGATAGGTATGTAGTTATAATTAATATCTAATCTTTATAAAATAAGTGTTATATGTATTATTGATTTCTGTTTCAGATGGGGATTTAGTACGCATAGGTGTACTGACGGTTATAGCAGGCTTATTACATTTCTTCGATGCTCTACAAATAATACATCTTCAAGAGTGCTAAATTTGTTTGTTGAAGCATGTAACACATATGGTGTTCCAAATAAAGTGAGATCGGATCATGGAGGAGAAAACACTAAAGTTGCATTGTTTTTGAACTTAATTAGACAAGGAGATAGCCACATTACAGGTAGATCGGTACATAATCAAAGAATTGAAAGACTGTGGCGAAACGTACATTTCAAAGTTACTTCAAAACTTTTACAAACAATTTTAATATGGAGTATAGGCATTGCCTAAATGCGAGCATAGGTAAAAGTGACTGACTGTGGAGTTTAACTTCGTGACTATACCTATATTATATAGGCAAAAGGGACTACGTTTTGTTTATATAATGTATTTGGGGCGAGATGGTATGGGGCGATTAAGCTTCGAGACACGTTAGTTTCGTACGTGCATATAACCAAGACGAAACGAGCAGCTTATGTGTATTTATTATTTTAAGAATATTATTTTCTTGTTAAAAGCGCAATTTATTATTTTTTTAAGCATTATTTCTTTTCTTATAAATTATTTTAACATTCACTCCGGCCCTGTAAAAATAATAACCTTTTCCGGACCATAAAAAATCTAAATCAGCATTAGCAAATTTCTCGCGGAAACAAATACCGTAGAGCTCTCCGCTTGCGAGCTATGCTCGCTATCAAATGGAGGACAACCCTCATGTCAATCTTGATATTGATAACAGTATTCATAGAAAAGCCTCGCAGTATGTTTTTCTGCCAGTCATTAATGAGGCTCTTGAACAACTTAGGAAAGGTTGGAATAGTCATAAAAAAAGATCTGAAGGTCAGATGACGCCATACCAAAGGTGGATGTCAGGGATGCTTACGTCTATGAACTCAGGCCACACAGCTCCCAGAGAACTCTTCCAGGATTCTCCAATTAGCTTGAAATTTGGATTAAGCACTGGTGACATAGGGGATGATGATGGTGAAAGAACTGATGAAATATCAGATAATGCAGAAATAGATGAAGCCATTAGAGACAAAGCTTCATATGAAGAGAGGTTTTTAAAGTGTGTTGAAATATTGAACACCTTTGACTTGAGGAATTAGTTTAATCACTAGTACTGATGTTGTCAATAAAATCATATTTTTATGCCCTGTTTGTTTATATATGTATGAATGTACATCATAATGAATGTACAGAAAAAAACAAGTCTCAGCATAGTTTATGCATGTAATATTTGCTTTAAAAGTTTTCTTTACATACACACACAACAGACCATAATTTCCTTTAGTTTGATATAAAAGTTAAAGGATGGAGTATATGCATGACTCAAAGTTACAAATAAAACAAAGCAGAAAGAATCATGCAGCCGAGCTTGTAATCCTTAGGGCACGAGAAGGCCTATAATGTGAAGTTGACAATTCACCTAATTATTACAAGTTTACATGTAAGAAACCACGTTTTTAATTGCGTGCTATTGGGATTTTTTTGTCGTTTTTGCCTTTTATGTCAAGTGAGCTAAATATTACCATCACTTGGCAATTGTCTTTTTCGTTTGTTAACAGTTCTTCAAACACCCTACTGAAATAGAATTTAATGAAACTTGGTATGATGGTCAGGATGTCCTGTACAAACTATGTACAAAATAGTTGTTTCGTTTTTTGATCTGTTATAACATGACCGGACAAGCTTAATAGCTCAAAAAGTATCAATTAAGTAGAATAAATAGATTCAACCTTTCACCTTTAGCGTTAAAAGTTCTACAAAATAAACGATATTGAGATGTGGAATAAGTGTACGCGACATAACAACATAAACAGTGTACGCGACATATAACAACATAAACAAGCAGATCATCAAATCATGAATTGTTTGACGTGTTGTGTCGGATTTAAAATCGACATACTTGATTTTTTTTACATCAGTCGATGGATGCTTCTTAGCTAGCTGTCAGTAACTTCGAGTGTTCTCAAGAGAGTATCTCTACGTCCTGTTAATTAATTAATTGTTGTCCTTTTGTCTCAGATACTCTCTTGTTGAATTGAACTTCTATCGATTTGATTTTTACTGTGTGTTAGTTTGTGCTTTGTTATTGATTATCAATAGGGGGAAGGTTGGCGCCAAAAAACTAGTTTAACCCCGCCACATTTGTAATGTGCCTGTCCTAAGCCAGGAATCTTTATCAAAGCTTATGTTTGTATTTAGTCGAATTTATGTTAATTGTTTTTTTGTCAAGAAGAGGGTCTTTCATTGCACTTTAGGATTGGGCTTGAATCATATGTAATTTATTTTCAATCCAGGGGCCAATTGAAAAACAGCGAGCAGCGACCACTGGTCACATTGAAGGATGCTGGCTGTTTTCCTTTGTGGATGTTTTAAATTTACGTTTCTGAGATCAAAAGATGTTTATAGGGGTTACGGCCCCTTTAAGGAAAAAAAAAGTGTTTTTGGCCTATAGAATGAAAACTATTGCAGATAGAGAAAAGCTGTTGCTTGCTTAAATGTTCAGCTCATCTAGCTCTACAAAAGTCTCCATAGGGTCAAAGTTGTCAGATGACCCCTTATAGGGGTTATGGCCCCTTAAAGGCAGAAAATAGTGTTTTTGGCCTATGGAATGAAAACTATTGCAGATAGAGAAAAGTTGTTGCTTGCTTAAATGTTCAGCTCATTTAGCTCTACAAAAGTTTCCATAGGGTCAAAGTTGCCAGATGACCCCTTATAGTGGTTACGGCCCCTTAAAGGCAAAAAATAGTGTTTTTGGCCTATGGAATGAAAACTATTGCAGATAGAGAAAAGTTGTTGCTTGCTTAAATGTTCAGCTCATTTAGCTCTACAAAAGTTTCCATAGGGTCAAAGTTGCCAGATGACCCCTTATAGTGGTTACGGCCCCTTAAAGGCAAAAAATAGTGTTTTTGGCCTAAAGAAAGAAAACTTTTGCAGATAGAGAAAAGATGTTGCTTGCTTAAATGTTCAGCTTAATAAGCTCTACAAAAGTCTTTTAGGGTCGAAGTTGTCAGATGACCCCTTTAAGGGGTTATGGCCCTTTAAAGGTGAAAAATAGTGTTTTTTGCTTTGGAATGAAAACTATTGCAGATAGAGAAAAGCTTTTTATTGCTTAATTTAGCTATACAAAAGTCTTCAAAGGGTTGACATTAATACCAGGTGAGCGATTCAGGCTCCTGGGAGCCTCTTGTTCATTGTCAGTATTGTGTATAGTATAAAGCCAAAGTGTAGGGAAAGGTAGAAAATACTGAAAAAAAAACCCAAAAAGTAAGATTTCTTAACATCATGAACTAACCATGAAATGCAAGTAAAAATATCTCAACATGAAAATCATAATAATACAAATCAAAAGAACAGCTTCACCAACATTGACTTTTTATGTCGCCTGCAACGTGTTGCAGAAGCGACATATAGGGGTTACTTTGGCACTATCCGTCGTCTTGCGTCGTCGTCCTGCGTCCTACGTCCTGCGGCGTCACAAAAATTTCCGTCACAGTTTTCCAGGCAACTACATGTCACAGCATCTTGATATTTGGTGTGAAGCTTCATCACATAGTACTATAAGGTGTAAAGCGATTTTATGCCGGAAAAATAACTACTTCCTGTTTGACAAATACTTAACGTTTTATATTTAATGGACATATCCCAATAGCACGCAATTAAAAACGTGGTTTCTTACATGTAAACTTGTAATAATTAGGTGAATTGTCAACTTCACATTATAGGCCTTCTCGTGCCCTAAGGATTACAAGCTCGGCTGCATGATTCTTTCTGCTTTGTTTTATTTGTAACTTTGAGTCATGCATATACTCCATCCTTTAACTTTTATATCAAACTAAAGGAAATTATGGTCTGTTGTGTGTGTATGTAAAGAAAACTTTTAAAGCAAATATTACATGCATAAACTATGCTGAGACTTGTTTTTTTCTGTACATTCATTATGATGTACATTCATACATATATAAACAAACAGGGCATAAAAATATGATTTTATTGACAACATCAGTACTAGTGATTAAACTAATTCCTCAAGTCAAAGGTGTTCAATATTTCAACACACTTTAAAAACCTCTCTTCATATGAAGCTTTGTCTCTAATGGCTTCATCTATTTCTGCATTATCTGATATTTCATCAGTTCTTTCACCATCATCATCCCCTATGTCACCAGTGCTTAATCCAAATTTCAAGCTAATTGGAGAATCCTGGAAGAGTTCTCTGGGAGCTGTGTGGCCTGAGTTCATAGACGTAAGCATCCCTGACATCCACCTTTGGTATGGCGTCATCTGACCTTCAGATCTTTTTTTATGACTATTCCAACCTTTCCTAAGTTGTTCAAGAGCCTCATTAATGACTGGCAGAAAAAACATACTGCGAGGCTTTTCTATGAATACTGTTATCAATATCAAGATTGACATGAGGGTTGTCCTCCATTTGATAGCGAGCATAGCTCGCAAGCGGAGAGCTCTACGGTATTTGTTTCCGCGAGAAATTTGCTAATGCTGATTTAGATTTTTTATGGTCCGGAAAAGGTTATTATTTTTACAGGGCCGGAGTGAATGTTAAAATAATTTATAAGAAAAGAAATAATGCTTAAAAAAATAATAAATTGCGCTTTTAACAAGAAAATAATATTCTTAAAATAATAAATACACATAAGCTGCTCGTTTCGTCTTGGTTATATGCACGTACGAAACTAACGTGTCTCGAAGCTTAATCGCCCCATACCATCTCGCCCCAAATACATTATATAAACAAAACGTAGTCCCTTTTGCCTATATAATATAGGTATAGTCACGACGTTAAACTCCACAGTCAGTCACTTTTACCTATGCTCGCATTTAGGCAATGCCTATACTCCATATTAAAATTGTTTGTAAAAGTTTTGAAGTAACTTTGAAATGTACGTTTCGCCACAGTCTTTCAATTCTTTGATTATGTACCGATCTACCTGTAATGTGGCTATCTCCTTGTCTAATTAAGTTCAAAAACAATGCAACTTTAGTGTTTTCTCCTCCATGATCCGATCTCACTTTATTTGGAACACCATATGTGTTACATGCTTCAACAAACAAATTTAGCACTCTTGAAGATGTATTATTTGTAGAGCATCGAAGAAATGTAATAAGCCTGCTATAACCGTCAGTACACCTATGCGTACTAAATCCCCATCTGAAACAGAAATCAATAATACATATAACACTTATTTTATAAAGATTAGATATTAATTATAACTACATACCTATCATTGTTAACATAGTTCGCCTTATAAAAGAAACCTCATTTGGTAAACCATAGACAGGGATATAGAAAACCAAAACAAAATGGTTGGTTATAGGAAATCACTAAAGCAGTGGCGGACACAGGCGTTTTAAAAAGAGGGATCCACATATTTGCTATTGGGATCAAAAGGGGTGATTTTAAGACCACTTTTGTTGAAAATAATACCGGTATACGTAACATTTTTTAAAGAAATTGGAGGAGAGGAGTCGGAACCCCCCTCTGTATCAAGGCTAAAGCCTAACGAAGCTGTGTGTTCCTCGTGGAATGAAATGGACTGAGGGTTATGTTATCGTATATTAATGAACCAGAAGTGGGAAAAGCCTTATGAGTTTCATATGCCCATCTAGGTGCCACAGAAAGTTTGGTGTTGGGACATTGTACTCTCTTCTGTGCACAGCCGATCTCCACCTTTCATGAGTGCCTTCAGGATCAACTCGTTTCAGGGAATCTTTAACTAAATCTTCAGGATCCCTTTAAAATACAAGAGTTAACACTAAAGTATGTCTCGCCTGCCGGCATCATCAGAAATAATTATTCTTTCTTACTTCCACTATATTTTGAATTTACATGGATTTTCAGTTTCTGAGATCAAAAGATGTTTATAGAACTTAAACATTGCAAATATATGCAATAAAAATAATCAAAGTCACTCAACCGGAAAATCAAGGTCAAGGTCAAAAGATGGGGATGCAATTGTGCTAAGCTACTACTGGGGCATATGTATACCAAGTTTCATCAACCTAGGACCTATAGTTCTTGAGATATGGAGGTGCTCGCAAAACTTTTCCATTGCTATTATATGTATTGAAAATTGTCAAAGTCACTCAACCGAAAAATCAAGGTCAAGGTCAAAAGATGGGGATGCAGCTGTGGTAGGCTACTACTGAGGCATATGCATACCAAGTTTCATCAACCTATGACCTACAGTTCTTGAGATATGGAGGTGCTCGCAAAACTTTTCCATTGCTATTATATGTATTGTAAATTGTCAAAGTCACTCAACCGGAAAATCAAGGTCAAGGTCAAAAGATGGGGATGCAACTGAGCTAAGGTATTACTGGGGCATATGCATACCAAGTTTCATCTACCTAGGACCTATAGTTCTTGAGATATAGAGGTGCTCGCAAAACTTTTTCATTGCTATTATATGTATTGAAAATTGTCAAAGTCACTCAACCGGAAAATCAAGGTCAAGGTCCAAAGATGGGGATGCAACTGTGCTAAGCTACTACTGGGGCATATGCATACCAAGTTTCATCAACCCAGGACCTATAGTTCTTGAGATATGGAGGTGCTCATAAAACTTTTCCAAAAAGTTAACGCCGCCGTCGCCGCCGCCGTCGCCGCCGCCGGTAAAGTAACACCTATGTCCCGCTCTGCTTCGCAGGCGAGACAAAAATATACCTGTGCTCCTGCATTAGGAAAAGACGATTTCAAGTCTTTCATGTGGTCATCAAGGGCATCATCTGTTATAGTGCTGTAATTTTTCCCGAGTCCTTCCTCTATTTGGTGTCTATGAATTATAGTCTTTGTCGAACAGCCAAACAGTTCAGACATCTTCTTTACTGAGAAATTGGCAGATCGAAATGCATGAAGTTCCTCCCTGGCAATAATAACACTTGGTCTACCCATCATTCCTGCAAATACATACAAATGTTTCAAATGACAACAAAGTTCCAGACAATAAATTTTGCTACGCCTGAATTCATATTAATATTTTTTCAAAGAATTTATATTTATTAAACTTTAAGATGAAAATTGAGAGTAATTTAAGTGAAACAATTTAGAATATACTAATCTTGTTTTTAACAATTGCTCTTGTGCATTAAACATGTTAAATTGCATACACAAAATAACATTATATCTAACAGCAAAGGAGATTTTACATGACAGAAACGTGTTAAGCAAAAGATTGTATGTGTACTTTATTTTCTAGCGTATTGTGTTTGATGATAGTTTTAACTAATGCTTCGTTTAGGGCCGTTTTTAAGCACGTTTTCAGTAGGATTCCCCCTTTAACACACCCCATCTAATACGTCAGTTAATGCGGACGTGATAGAAAGCACCTTCCATTGGCTTCCGTGTTTGACAATGAGCCGAATTCCCCCGGGATTTAATTATGGGTCCATTTTTCACAATTTTTTTACATAAATTTGGGTATCTGTCTTTTTTCTTTTTTTTTTGTAGTACACATAGATTTGGTACCCATTTTTGTCGATATCTTACATAGGCCATGAGAGTCAAAACAGCTTGCAAAGGTGCCATAGGCATAGATTTTGGTCTTTTGTGTTTTTGGGATAGTTAACAAAGTTTAGATGTCGTTTTAACTAAAATAGAGACTTGTAAATTATTTCATAAGGCTCTAAAGGATGAAAATTTAAACCTTAATAATTAAGTTAATTGTCTTTTATTTCGTTACATAGATCTATATGGGTAGGTTTTTGCTTATCGCATAGATTTTGGTATGTTGTTGGCGATTTTCGTAAATGGATTCAGGTACCAATTTCAATCTACAAAATGCACATCCCGTCATAAATTACCAGAGTACCTCCCCCCTTTGGGCCAAATTCATAATATCAGACCCATGTTTAGATATTTAGATAGTCTTTCATTATGCTGTCTTATGTTTTATTCGGGGATATCCAGAGATAGGGATAGTTCCCATCCTGGACCCCCACCTTTCCTACAAAATTGGTATGGAACCAAACTCCTTTTTATCCTCTCTTTTTCGGTCAACAAGCTCCAAAAGAGTGGCCGATACTTGATAAAGTAAAGTCACTTGCGGATAGTGCTATTTTAATTATACATGTATTTAAAAAAAAATGTAAGGTTGCTCCCAGAACTGATCTTGGAAATAAAAGATAATATATAAAGTTATTTGTACCTTTTTTTTGGCCTGCTTGCCTGGAATCCCAATTTGACTGCTGGCAGTTCTTGCTCTTGTTTCTGTTGCTCTTTGACCAAGTTTGAAATTGTAGAAAGAGAATTTTCAACTCGTTGATGATCATCATTATCAATGTCACTGCTGAGTTTCTTGTTTGAATAACCAAACTTTCAACAAGGTTGAAGTCATGCGCTAGTGCAGCTGCATCAATTTTTAAGAACAGCTGATTTGATTGCTGCTTCCCATTCTCTGCCATCTTGGAATGCTCAAAATTCATTCATATTTAAACACTTTTAAGATCCGGATCTTAATTTTTAATATTAAGAAATGAATTTTTAATATTAGAAATTCATTTTTTAATATTAGAAATTCATTTTTTAATATTAGAAAATGATTTTTTAATATAAGAAAATCAATTTCTAATATTAGAAAATGATTTTTTAATATTAGAAAATCTATTTTTAATATTAGAAAATGTTTCAGAATTTTTAATATTAAAAATTCAATTCTAATATTAAAAAATCATTTTTTAATATTAAAAAATCATTTCTTAATATTAGAAATTCATTTCTTAATATTAGAAATTCATTTCTTAATATTAGAAATTCAATTTTTAATATTAAAAATTCATTTCTTAATATTAAAAAATGAATTTTTAATATTAAAAAATAGGGACTTTTGTCCACTTTGGCTTGCCATAGTTTTTTGCTGTATTGGCACACATCTTTTAATCAATTACCGGTATCTGCCCAGGGAAAACTGAGTAAACAAAACTATAATAAAACGTTCGATTATATACCCCCACCGCCCCCCCACTCCCCCCCCCAAAAAAAATAATCAAAATTATCATCCAATATGGCCAAGGAAACAAGTTTATACGGTGGAAAGACTTGTAATTCTTATCAAGTAATTAGATCTATATAATTCCTTGTTCTTATGAAGAATAACTTTGAAAACTTCTTTAAACAATATGAAAATGTAACATATTTTCAAACTGATCCACTGTAAAGGTCACCTTAAACTGTTGGAAGTGTGTTGAAGTTATCCTGCATTCATGGTGGAACAAATTCAATCCGGCAGGCAAATTTGACCCAAGATTGCAAGCAGAGGTACCAATGGGGTATCCGAATGTCAAAAGTCCGAAAGGGCAGAGACAAAACCAGTAAACACCAACAAGAACGGCAGGTAAACACAAAATAACTGACGCGAGCTAGCTCCAGTCGAAACGAGAGTGCTCCGGAAGGGTAAGCAGTTCCTGCTTGCTATAGCACACCCGTCGCGTCACAAACACTATACACTGTACATTCGGGAAACAAACTTAACTTACTTAAACTACCCCAAAAAAAATGTAAAGATGATTGAAAAGTTGTAAAGTAAAAACAAGAGTTAACACTAAAGTATGTCTCGCCTGCCGGCACCATCAGAAACAATTCTTCTTTCTTACTTCCACTATATTTTGAATTTACATGGATTTTCAGTTTCTGAGATCAAAAGATGTGTAAACATTGCAAATATATGCAATTAAAATAATCAAAGTCACTCAACCGGAAAATCAAGGTCATGGTCAAAAGATG